>JAZGTI010017506.1:0-12163 GCA_036877585.1 Botia kubotai | reverse complement strand
GAGAATGAGGAGGAGCTTCTTCCCGCAGGCCATTCGGGCCCTCAACCAGAACACTTAGGATCTGGACTTCTGGACATATCCCCACACAACACAATAACTCTACCTCAGCCGATGTTGCACATGCAAATTTGCACTATTTGTACATATATATATCTATACATACATACATCTTACATATATATTTATATACATATTACACTGTAAATACTGTACACTTTAAATTTTTTACATAAATCTTTATACTTAAATCTTTAATTTTTTGAAAACTTAATTTTTTTAAATTTTCACTTAAAATTTTTACTTTTCTTTCTGTAAGACAGTCGTAAAAAGCATTTCACTGCATGTCGTACTGTGTATGATTTTGTATGTGACAAATAAAATTTGAATTTTAAATTTGAAATCATTGTTATTTAACAACTGGAACTTGGGACTTGCTGCATTAATGGCTATAGGAATGATGAATATCATTACGTCCTAATAAACAGGAAACCAGTGCATGGAGTCATAAACATGAGTTGTGTTGTGCAACTTAAATCACTGTATTGTACCTAACATATATTAAAACATACATTCTTACAAATATTTGTTATGCCAATAAAGCACCTTAAACCGGTATAGAAAAATATTTTTTTTGTCAACTCGATTAACCTACATTCTGTCTGGCTTTGTGTGTGTGTGTGTGTGTGTGTGTGGATTTGAGTATGTGGTTTACAAGCACATAAATGTGTATAATGACGTGTATAACATGTAAACATGGTTTATGGAAACACTTCCTGTGTTCTTATAAACCAAATTGCTTAAAAACATACTAAATGGTGAAACATGACTGAATGTGTTTGTGAAGTACTGCTCGCATTAGCTAAGAGTTAGAATACAAGACTGTAAACACGCACACTACTGTTAGATTATTAAACACACACTGCAGAAATTTCATCGACTTACTAGTAAGTGTGTTTGGGAAACACTGAAATGAATGAAGTTAAGTGCTGGAACTATTCAAAGTTTGATCGATCCTTTACACGAGTTTCTTCTGCATTCCATTCTTCCAATGGAAGTCTATGCGAGTCTGACAACTCTTTCTCAACAGCTCTCGAATCGCTCTCGCGGTACTTTGATGTCATACGTCACAGTGACGAGGCGTCGGTGCTGTCTCAAGTCGGACAAATTTGTGACAACTGCATGCGCGGCTCAAAATCAGACGCTGATTGGCCTGCGCAGCGCTGCGTTGAGTCGCACACAATTTTTATATTTCAGCTTGGCCCAGTCATGAGTTCATCTTCATGAACTACACGTCTCTTGCGAAAAATTAAGTCGTAGTTATTGTAGGGTTTAAAATACGGTTGGGCGCATGAATTAGCGGAAACGTCGCCCTCCAATAAAACTACAATTACCAGCAAACCCCAAAGGACGGCTTTCGTGGCGCAACTGTCAGGTACGTATTCAAGAGGTCACAGTCTACAGCACAGCAGGTAGAACGGCAAATGGTAAAGTATCAAATAGTCATGTTTAAAACATCATTTGTATAATTTAGAAAGCAGTTAAAAGCGAAAATCACATTAGCGTTTGATGCACTTGATGTCATGTTTTGCTCGTCCTTCAGAATCTGTCGCAACATAGTAGATAGCTGTTTGGCTTTGTTTACGACTTACGACTAAAAGGGGATAATAAACACACTCTTTACCTTGTAATCGGTAGCTTAGGTTTACTGTAACTATGCAATACATGTACAATACATTATATTGCACCGTTAAACGTTTAGTATCGTAATGATAACTTCGCTATCAGGTTTTATCCAGAGCTTGTTGTAGAGGTTAGATCGTCATGATGGAGGGTGATAACAAACCTATCTACAAGCAGAGATTCAACGCTGCTGTCAAGGTGATCCAGAGTTTACCTTCAAACGGTAAGTGCGTCAATCATTAGAGATATGTCACAATACTCTGTTACATTTTATATTGCAGCAGTAAAAGCAGTGCACCCAACCCCTCACCCAGTTTCATTTGATTGCTGCTATTTTATCATCAGAGACAGAAATACAAATGTCTTTGTATTAGTTTAAGCTGCACATGCCTTTTTGCGATTTGTACGAATGTACAAATATTTGTACGAATGTGTGCATATGTTTTTGATGTAATTAATGATAAAATCAAGGTTTTATGTTTAGTGTTTATTACCTTGTTAGCTTGAATAAAGGTTTGGGTCAGCAGTGAGGTAGCCTGAATTCTAAACCAAGACATGGTATCATTTGTACGAATGTACACATATTTGTTATGCCAATAAAGCACCTTAAACCGGGAAAGAAATATAAAGGGGGCACATAGTTATGAACTTGGTAAGCCATTGGCCAACGCGATTAACCTACATTCTGTCTGGCTTAGGTGCTGAAATAGCTCCTGTGTGTGTGGATTTGAATATGTGGTTTACGAGGACATAAATGTGTATAGTGTCATGTGTATAACAATGTAAACATGGTTTATGGTAACACTTCCTGTGTCCTTATGAACCACAATGCTTAAAAACATACTAAATGGTGATTTGTTTTGTTAATTAAAAAATGTGAAAAGTTTTATGTAAGGGTTTAGGGGATAGAATACAGTTTGTACAGTATAAAAACCATTATGTCTATGGAGAGTGCTCATAAACCATATATGCCATATATATATGTGTGTGTGTGTGTGTACTGTCCCTGATCTGTAGTAGCTCTGATCTGTGTGCTTATGTTTTTGATGTGATTAATGATAAAATCATGGTTTTATGTGTAGTGTTTATTACCTTGTTAGCTTGAATTAAGGTTTGGGTCAGCAGTGAGGTAGCCTGAATTCTAAACCAAGACATGGTATCACTTTACAATAAGTTTGTCTTTGCTAACATTGCCTAACTACATTAATTAACATGAACTAACAATAATGTTCCTAAAGCATTAATTAATGTTAGTTCATGATAAGTTTGACATTTACTAATACTTTTTTATGTAAAAGTTTTAAGTAAAAGTTTAAAAGTATCTGTCAACATTAGTTAATTCACCATGAACCTACATGAACAAGTTGTATTTGCATTTGCTAACATTAATTACGATATATAAATGCTGTAAGATATATTTACTGTTAGTTCATGTTAGATAATGCATTAACTAATGTCAATGAATGGAACCTCATTGTAAAGTGTTAGCGTTAAAATATTATTTCTCTAATATAGATTTCAATTTCTATATTAAAGGGTAATTAATTGATTGATTGAGTGATTTCTGTGTGGTT
The DNA here is from genome assembly GCA_036877585.1 of Botia kubotai. Lineage (NCBI taxonomy): Eukaryota > Metazoa > Chordata > Actinopteri > Cypriniformes > Botiidae > Botia > Botia kubotai. The sequence goes on along the minus strand of JAZGTI010017506.1, from coordinate 8,909 downwards.
CCAAATTCATGTGCTGTTACTTTTGTTTTGTGAAACGCGAAAGTAGTTTTACACTGCTCTTGTCTATAAAGCAGAATTCACAGTGTGCACACCTATCAAACTCCAATAATACAAAAACACCATTTAAAGTTTATATGATTCATGTGCTGTATTTAAAGTCATTTAAGGCTTTATGTAAGGAGACTAAACTTTAAATTATTCACTAAACTGTTCAGTCATGCTTTTTTTCCCTTTTGGAGCTTGACTTTTTAGAAAGACTCCCTTGAAAGTGAACAAATTGTGACAGAAATGTCATGTTTGTGTAAACCATTCCTACGCAAATCCTGACAATTCTGAAAACAATGAAAATCAGGCATTTATTTAGTAGGATTTTTATTTCTTAAAGGTTCTGTTTCTTTGTTTGATGCAATTAGGTTTGTTTTCAAATTATGGCAGATGCTTCATTAGCTTTCCATTAGAATCTTTTGTTAAGGGGAGAGTGTGATACCATCTGTTGTTCCATCACTTTTTTTCTGTTCCTCAGGTTCATTTCAGCCTTCCAATGACATGATGCTGAAATTTTATAGCTACTACAAGCAAGCAACACAAGGCCCCTGCAACATTCCCCGCCCTGGATTCTGGGACCCTGTTGGCAAAGCCAAATGGTATTGAATCTGCTAAATGTCTAGATAACTTTCTCCTACAGTGTCAATATAAATAACCTATTTGTAGGTTGATTTCCTGACATTGCTCTGTTTGCTTGAGCGACCTGACATGTCTGCTTCTGGCTTAACCAGTGGTGTGAGTTTGGGGGTGGAAAAATTTGTTTGATCAATCAATGACAGACGGAGGAGTGTTCAGAAGATCTGGATAACCTAAAATTGTAGTCATTATTTTTGCAGTTCTGTTTGGTGCCACTAGTGCTGCAAAAATTAAACACTTCACTTTTAAATGAAACCACATTATTTAGATTTTGCTAAATTAGGTCCATGAAAGGGGCAGTGACCTACTGAATGTGAACTTTTCACCTATTGAAAGTTCAGTGAGATAACAGATCAGGGTTTACATTATTAGTTACTTTTTAGAATTGAACATTCTTCAACTTCTGCAGACTTTTTTTAAACTGTAAGCTTTTATCTTATCTAATGCTCACAAGAGTCATTTTATTCTGTTTTTGTCTTCCATATTTTAAACATTAGTCCTGAAAGCGGTCTTAAAATGTGAACTGTAACAGTCTGTTTGCTACTGAAATCACAGCTGCTGCATGCGACCAAAACAAAACAGCTTATCAGGTTCTCACTGACCTTCTCTGCTGCCTGTGTATAGGGATTCTTGGAATTCTCTGGGTGATATGGTGAAAGAGGAGGCAATGACGGCCTACGTGGACAATCTGAAACTGGTATTATGTTTTGGATACTTGAAGTATCTGTTAAGGAAAGTGGGGTGATGTTAAAGGGTTAGTTCACGCAAAAATCATTTACTCACCCCCATGTCATTCCAAACCTGTATAACTTTTTTACTTCTGGTGAACACAAAGGAGGATATTCTGAAGTTGGTAACCAAACAACACTGGAACCTATTGACTTCCATTATATAGGCACAAAGCCACTGAGACATTTCTCAAAATATCTTTTTTGTGTTTCACAGGTCATATAGGTCTGGAATTACAGGAGGATGAGTTATAATAGAAAAATGTTCATTTTTGGGTGAGCTATCCCTTTAATGTTGTGTTTGTGTTTAAACTCATCAGATTCTGGAAAGTATGCCTGTAACAAGTGAGGTGGAAGAGCTTCTGCAGGTTATTGAGCCGTTCTATGAGCTTGTGGATGAGAAGAAGTTAACACAGGTGTCAGATCTGAGCACAGGTAAACTGATGTTAGGTGAAGCTCATAAAATCTGTCACGAAATGTTTAGGTCTAATTTTTAGTAGTGACCACAACATCAAAAGGAAAACTATTGTTATTTAGCATAAAGCAAACTAAGATTATTCATAGGACCATTAAAAGCATTTAGTAACCTATTATAATAAAGTAATATAGTAAATATAAAGTCATAACTGTATTGTGGAAAAATGATGGCAATCAGTTCAAACTACTCTGATCAAAAAATAAAAATTTGGGAAACAAAAATTTCGGACAAATAAAGTTTTTACAAGCGTAAATTCCCCAAGCGTATCACAGCATATAATTATAATTGTTAACAATCTATTGATGCATAATCATACGGAATTACATACAGAACTGAATCTTGTTTTCATTGATTAACTAATTTTGTTTCATGCTTAGCCCGCTTGGAAAAATTTGCTAGGCAGCTTGAAGGCAAGTGAATAGCAATGTGTTCTGCCAGTGACCTGTGGCCTTAGTTAAAAGTGCTGTAGTCCAAGTGTTGCTTTTGAGACCTCTGTTGTTCCCTTACTGCTGTTATTAGTTTAGATCACTGAGTGCTGTAAAAGGTTATAGTGAAACTAGTAGTTCTGAGAAATGGACCTAAAAGTATGGACCTTTGTGTTAGAATGAGTCCCTAACCATTTTGCACTTGAACTGTGGTTTTCTCCAGGTTTTGGGAGCATGCTCACTTCGCCATCCAAAAGCATCACAAAAAGCATCATTAGAACGATGCAGATAAATGGGACTTTAGATGGTTACCCCATCAAAACATCAGAGCCTCCACAAACTAAAACAGTAGAGCTGGAAGTAAGAGGAGATGATAATGAGGAGGAGGAGGATAAATGTGAAAATGTTAAAGATGTGAAGAAAGGTAAATCATTATTAATATTACTTACATTTAAAGCTGCAATCTGTAACTTTTTTTCTTTTAATTGCCAGTTCTGTTGGAAACAAAGTTATTTTTTAGAATTATTTTCTTTACCTGAGTTGTGCTTTGGCACTGTTCCTCAGTGCAAATGAATCTGATGGTTAGCTAACTATTGAGTCACTAAAATGTATCTTGTTCAGCAGAAAAAAGCCATCTTCAGTAATCTCTACAGATTTTGGAGCCAGCCATGCCGATATTTACTCTCATTTTATCACGGGCTCTGTTAATTTCCCTTTCTGACTACAGGCTCTCCAGAGTTTAAGTTTTTTTTTGTTTAGACAACAAGCAATTTCCCAGATGTCAGATTGTCGTTTAGAACAATCTAGATGGCACGATTAAATTCTAAGCAAATGCTGCTAAGAACAGCTTAAAATATAAATCATTATGATAAACTTGTCATTGCAAGTTGGGATGAGGAGACTTAAGACTTACATTTTTTAATTGTTTTTTTAATTGCTCAGTTATAGATTTTTGTTTATTTAACCCATAAACAAGAACGTTATGGATTGCATCTTATAAAGAGATTTAAACCAACCTAATACTAAGATTCTAGGACCTTCATTGTAGGTGATAAAACTGGTGACAAAATCTCATTCATATGCACTGAATAAGGAACTCAAGCCGTATCTAGATACCAAAAATATCTGATACTTAGAATTTGGCTTGTTTGATGTGGACCAGTAAGCAACTGTGTAGCAACCACCATCCTAGCAAATTGCTTAGCAACCACAAAGAGTATTCTGGCAAAGCTGAAATGAAAACCATGGTGTCTTTTTTTATAGCCCCACAACCTAAGCAAAAGTCTTCAGCAGGACGACCTAAAGCACTGGTATCTAATGGCAGTACCGGGCAACACAAATTTCTGACCAGTGGAACACACTGCTTTAAATCTAACCTGAACGGACAGGAGTCCAAGGAAGAATCCGAAAACATTAACCACAATGGAGACACCATAGAAGTCAATGAGCACGTCAAAGGTGAGGAGGAGAACTTTTGAGGTAATTCATTCTCAACATAGTTTAGACTCAATGTAAGAGCTATTGTACTTCATTTTATTTAGACATTTTATTGACAGAAGATGTTTCAAGTTCCCACCATGTGACCAGTGATTCAGACAGTGAGGTGTACTGTGATTCTGTGGACCAATTTGGTGCAGAAGAGGTAAGATTTTCTCATTTACCCAGTTTAAAGTTCAGTTTACTGCTTTCAACTAAGCACAGGTTAACTAAGCACACTCTTAATCTTTATTATTTAATTATTTAATGGTTCTCCAAAATTGTTTGTGGACACCAGGGCTCTGAGATGCATGTAAACTGCTCGTGGGATGTGGCTGAGGAGAGCCACAACACACTGTCCTCCACAGAGGAGGATAGATCACAAGGGAGGTCATCAAATGATATTCTGGAAAGGGAGGAAGGTGTACAGCACGGTGGAGAAGATGGACAGAGCAGCGGAGGAGGTTATCACAGACAGGGACTTCCTGTGAACAGAACGGACAGTTCTGTGGTCAGGAGGGGAAGAGGTATAAAATACATAGCCCAAAACAGTAGTGACCATATATAGGCTCTATTCCAAACCATTGTCATCTGACAATGTAGTATCTACATAAGGTGCTACCTTCCAAGGCAGCATCATAACTGCAGTGGAAGTTCTTGATTTGAAATTTTCAAAATGGATTTTCAGATTTGAAACTAACAACTGATTTTAATGTGTTGTCTTTGGCATGTAGGTGAACTAATGACGCAGTACTTTAATTAGCTAAAGAGCGCACATAAACATGCTTATTATAAAATGAGATTTTCAGGAAAAGTCATGATTATAAATTACATAGTCATAGAAAAGTCATGGACATTACATTTTTCTAGTTTCACTTAAATAATTAACCACATTTCCTTAGCTAGAAATTGGCCTATTATTAACAAAATCTTTTCCCAGTCTTTCTAACAAGAAAGTTTTTTGTCAATAAAGACATTTCTCTTGACATGATCTCATGCCTGATATCTGAAAGTTTTAGTTATCGTAGTGCATTGTGGGATTTTGTTATTCATGAGGGATGCATGCAGTGCTGTCTTAGAATTTTCCCAAACAAGATATCTTAGTGGGCAGCCAACTTTGCTGTTTGGCCTTAGCGTCAGGAGTGCACCTATGATGTTTAAAAATGCTGCCGAGGTAGGTTTTAGGATGTAATTGCAGATCCATTTGAGTAATGTTCCAGTTTCGAGTAATGTAATTTGTATGCCTATAATGTTGCATACATTATAGAATAGAATGTTGTTACCATTCTATTCAAGATAGAATGGTAACGACATCCACCCACATAGTTTCAGGAGCAGCAGCTAATTTCAGTTTGCGAGAGACAATGGTGTAACATTAACCTCTTGTAATTCTTTAGCGGTGGAGGTGCTAGAAGGTCGTCCGCTGGGAGTAGGAAGAGTGGAGTACCAAACAGAGAAGTTGCAGCTCCATATGAGCGTTCTCCACTGAGAGTTGCGCCTTCTTTTTATGCAAACTTTAATCGGCAGAACGCAATTATGATGTTGTAAACCGAGAACTGCTAGCTATAAAACTAGCATTAGGGGAATGGTGTCGTTGGCTGGAGGGGGCAGTACACCCGTTTACTGTGATCACTGATCATAAGATCTTGGATCTGCTAAATGTTTAAATCCAAGACAAGCTGGATGGTTATTATTTTTCACACGCTTCAATTTCACTGTGACTTATCGCCCAGGCGGCAAGAACATGAAAGCCGACACCCTCTCTCGATAATTAGAAGAACTTCCCAAACCCACTGTCCCAGAAAACATTATTCCAGAAACCCTCCTAGTCACCCCAGTACAATGGGATCATCATATCGAGATTCAGAACTTTAATAACCAGAACCCGCCACCCCCTGAGTGTCCAGAGAACCTCCTCTTCGTCCATAAATCGCTTAGGAAACGTCTACTCACTCTTGTTCATGAAACGCCCAGTTCTGGTCACCCCGGTATCAATGCTACAGTTGACCTTCTAAAGAATCATTACTGGTGGCCCACCGTTACTACAGACACCATCCACTTCATCCAGAACTGTTCCACATGTCAAACAACCAAGCACTCCAAGCAAGCACCCGCCGGACTTCTTCAACCCCTACCCACACCCCAACGCCCCTGGTCACACATAGCCATAGACTTCATCACTGATCTCCTGAACTCTTGGCAATACCACTATCCTCACAATAATCGACTGATTCTCCAAATTATGCCATTTTCCCTTTGCCCAAACTTCCCACTGCTTTAGAAACTGCTGAAATTTTATGTAATTGTGTTTAGATTTTATGGTTTGCCAGACGACATAGTGTCTGATAGGGGACCTCAATTTACCTCTGGGTAATCATTCTTTAGGCATTTAGGGGTGAAAATAAGTCTGACGTCTGTGTATTATCCTAAGTCCAATGGACAAACGGAGCATCTTAATCAAGAGATCATCAGATTCTTACGCTCTTATTGCAGCCAACGCTTATCCGACTGGAACAGGTACTTAATTTGGGCCGAATATACCCAGAACTCAAATCAAAATCAAATCACTTGATTTGATTTTTAATCCGACTGGAACAGGTACTTAATTTGGGCCGAATATACCCAGAACTCACTCATCAAACCAGCTACAGAAATGACCCCTTTCAAGTGCGTCCTTGGATTCCAGCCACCCTTGTTCCCTTGGTCCGGTGAGACCTCAGAACTGCCTGCTATCACTGACTGGCTTCAGCACAGCGAGGAGGTTTGGGAGAGAGCCCACGTTCACCTTCAACATGCTGTTCATCGCCAGGCACACCAAGCCAACCGCCATCATCGGCAGGGTCTCGTCTATGCTCCTGGACAATGGGTCTGGCTCTTCACCAGGGATTTACTTCAGCTTCCATGCAAGAAACTCAGTCCTAAGTATGTGGGTCCATTCAAAATTTTAAGAGTAATTAATCCTGTGTCTGTACATTTGGAATTGCCTAGTAATTATCGCATGTCTCCTTGATCAAACCCGCTGGTGAACCGGTTGGAGGTCCGGAGGGGGGGGGTCTCTGTTACGGAGGAGACTTCCGCTTCACCTTCTCCGTGCCACCAGAGGGAACCGTTGCCTGAGTACTAATTCTGTTTCAGACTTCATTTCCCACAAGCGCCATACCTAGGACTGATGAACTTCCTGTTTGGTGCACCTGAACCTCATTAGCCAGTCTGTTTAAACTCACCTCGCTGTTTGGCTCACTGTGAAGTCTTGTTTGGCCACGGCGACATTACTGAGCGTTTTCTATTGCATTTGTGTATTCTGTTTATGACCCTTGGATTGTTTCTTGTTGTTTGATTGTCTGCCGCCTGCCTTGATTACTGTTTTGGATATCGATACTGATTGTTTGCTGCCAGCCCTGATATTTCCCTGTTCAACGTTTTTGCCTAGTCTAACCCCTATTGCTCAGTTTGCCGGTGTTTTGACCTTTGCCTATTTTGACCACAATTAAAGATACCACAAATGGATCCGCAAGCCTCAGCCTCTTCGTTACACATTTTCAACTTTCATTCAACTTTCACAATAAATCTTTGTTTCCTAGCAGCTTTACAAAGAATATTACCTTACAACCCAAAATAAAGAGGTCTGTAGTGAGTAAAACTTACTTGAAAAATACAAAATTAAAACATTTCTGGAAAGCATATATGTAGCAAGAAAGGAAAGATAAACACTTAAAAACAAATATGAATGCTTATGAAAAGAATGCTTATGAAATGAAACAACAGTAATGATGTTCGGTATACTGTTACAATTTGTGCTTTGTATTTCTGGGGACCCCTTAGCACCTTGAAAACCATGATCTGCAAGATATTCTAGGAACTGTTTTCATGTGCTGCAGTTGTTTCTTCTGTGTGTAAGGGTCCAGGTCAGCTGGCTTTGGCTCTGGGTCAGCTGGACCGCAGCAGGGCAGTGGGGGAGATGGGGAGCGCGGGGGAACGGATGGATCTGTGAATGAAAATCTAAATGAACAGATCATCTGTGCTTTGTCCAGACTGCAGGACGACATGCAGAGTGTGTTAGAGAGACTACACACTCTTGAAGTTTTAACGGCCTTTCAGGTTAAAACTCATCATTCACTTCATGAATGAGAAAGAGAAAATACCACATTACTTTTTTTTTTTACTAATTTTTCATGTGTGATTTCTCAGGCCCGATCCTTGGCTCTGCCATCAGAATATCTACTACCACCTGCAAATAAAACCAAGAAGGTATGGTCAATTTTATGTATTGATTGTTGTAATTTCTTGTAATTATTGCTGCATTGTAAAAATTAGTCAGTTGTTTATAAAACGTAATTTAGGTTTTTTTCAACTGAACTTTAATACTTAAGTATTTAAATACATAAGTATTAAAAAATTATTTAAAAAAAAATTAATACATTTTTAATACTCCCTTTAATTAATACTCCCTCAAGTATTGTTACGACCCCGAAGAGGTCTAGGGTTACTGGGGTCGAACATTTAAAAGATAGACATTAAAAACATACACACAAGCAACGTGCGGACAAAGATATTGTGCAAGAAAAAGTGGTTTATTAAAGTAAGTGCTAAGCAAAATATAAAGGTTGATGTATAAACTAAGAAAGTGGGATATGTTTAATATTTACAATATTTACATGAACAGATGATCAACAAGACAGGAGGGGTACGGGAAGAAGGGACGTAGGCGGCGCTAAATCAAAGAAAATAACAAAACCAAAAACCCTCTAACTTACCCATATCCTCTAATCCTGTCTACAAAAAGAAAATGTGAAAATGAAAAGTCTTTAGCGTCCAAGACGCCCTAACTAAACTGCACTCTCTAACAGAAAACAAAAGTACAAGAGGTGGTACTCGCCCCTAACCTAATGTACTAGACAGAGTCAGTTCCTACGTGTTGCGGTGTATGTTACAAGTTACAAGTTACAAGTACACAGTGAAACGAGACAACGTTCCTCCAGAAACAAGGTGCTTCATAAGACAAACACTAAACATCACAGACAAACAATAAACATCACAGACATACAGGGCTACATAATTTACAGTATATACATAAAGTGCACAAGTGCAAAAACAAGTGCAGACAGCACAAGACATTGACAG
>JAZGTI010017505.1:0-12163 GCA_036877585.1 Botia kubotai | reverse complement strand
CAGTCACCTCTTAACTTTTTTCCAAACACGTGACCATTGCAACAGATGCATCTTGCTCCGCAATTCATAATAAACACGTTCGCGTGCTTGCATTAGATTTGCTTAAACAATTAACCAAATTAATTCAAAAGAAAAACACCCAGAAGAAACCACCAACAGCTTGTGGTATTTTTCTCTTTCGTCGTAGTAAGTGATGTGTTACATGAGAAACGCTGACTTTGAGTACAGTCCTCTGTGTGACTCATTTTGACCTGAAGATGCTAGTAATCAATGTACTTCAATACGCAATGTGCAAATCAGATGCTTATTAGTCACAGAGGCATGGGCTAGAGTTTGGAGATTTCACTGACTCAGTTTGACTCAGTTATGTTTTTTAGCCCTATAGCATTTTACTCAATGCTATAATAAAGTGCATTGAAAATTAATCGATACAATAAGTAAAAAATGAAAGTTATAAATGAAAGTTATAGATTAATTATGCTAATGGTATACTCTTTGAATTAATTACAGAAGAGGCTATTGAAATGACCCACTTTCACTATTTTTTACTCTTTAACATCAACTGTTCTAAGCTAAAATTTCATCTACTACCCCTAAAGCTACCCTTACAGAACAATCTTTACATTTTTAGACTGTAGCTATTAATTCAAACAAAAATTATTTATGAACACAAACAAACCAAGTTTATTAAGGTATTTGCGTGTTGGGTTCTCACAGCGTATACCCCCAATTTATTGCGTAGGAATGTCTTTTAGCATGTTTTGGGTTTGCTTCAAATGACTTTATAGATATGAAAGAGCAAGTCTGCATAAATAATGTGTCAAGAGATGTAAAAAGAACATATAAATATAACTTATTATATTTACCTTTAACATATAAACGAATATACATATAAATAAACAGAAATTAATAATACTGTCAAAAATACAAATGTGATATTAAAAATGATTATTATTGTTAAATATTAATTAAAATTATATTATATTATATTATATTATATTATATTTACATCTTGGCTCAGCCAAGCCAGCAGACGGCGCCATTAAAACCTCCTGTGAGTTTAGGCGCGTTTAAGCAGTCGTTTTGAAGTCTGTGCGCATGCGCACCAGCGGCGCGTCTCTTCCCTCCCTACAGGATCAAACTGCTGCTTGTCCGCGAAACGCCGAGCCGACAATGGCACAACTGGTGGGTCCTCTGCGCAAAGAGCTCGCTGACTCCCTCTCCTCCTGCCGGGTGCTGGTGGTCGGGGCAGGAGGCATCGGCTGCGAGCTCCTGAAAAACCTGGTCCTCACTGGTTTTAAAAATATTGAAGTGGTAAGTCGGAGAAAGGCGGACTCTCTTTGTGCTGGTACATTAGGCCCCGTTATCACCCGATCCCCATTTACAATGACCTGCTCTGAAATAGAGGAACAAAACGAGGCATGCGCATTATTAACTTGTACATTGGATATTGCATTATGTGTTTAAAGCGTGTAATGTGGATTGTATCGTCGTAGACCTAAAGATGTAAGACATAAAGCTTTTCCCCTGGCGCCATGTTCGGTGGCTGAAGTTATTGTTACTGCAGTAAATATGGTGACTTATTTTGCTAGGCACCAGTCAAAAAGATGTCAGAACGGCTCATAACATTTCATTGTTTCCAGACGGTAATATTAAATAAACGATTTTGCAAGTGTAACTGATTGAAGTATTTGTGGTATATTTATGCCACAACTATTGGTAAGCATGGTACGTTTCTGTAAGGTAAACAGAGCACCTGTTCGAAATAACACGACGATCAGAATGATGTAAAAAAACTTAATATAGCGTATCGTTCCCGTTTCTAACTGGAAGGCCAAATAAAACGTTTTAAGTGTGATGTTTGATCTTTAAAAACGAGAAGAAAGCAGTGTGCAGTTTTTTTTTACCTGAAATAATAACAAAAAAATAACGATTGTTTATTTATATCTTAGGCTTTAGTTTTTCGGTCAGTAACGTTAATGCACGTTCTTTGCCATTATTTGTAATAATCAAGGAAGATTGTGTGAAGAAGCAATTTACAGGAGACGGTGTGACCCGCACACATCTGATCTTACCCTCATCGAGTCCGTCTGTGTGTCATTTGTCTTGTTTGTAGATTGATCTGGACACCATTGATGTAAGCAACCTCAACAGGCAGTTCCTGTTTCAGAAGAAACATGTGGGCAAGTCCAAAGCTCAGGTAAATGGCATAACTGACCTCGGTCCATGTAGAAACTACATGTGTGTGTCAGACACCAACATGCTATTGTTGTTTTGAAGGTTGCCAAAGAGAGCGTGCTTCGATTTTGTCCATCTGCGAGTATCACTGCCTATCATGACAGCATCATGAAGTGAGTTTTATTACATATCTGTCAGATTATCGCGTTAATATAACATGCACACTTTTGTATAGCCACTGAAAGCACTAATTCTAGCATTAGTATGCGTGATATCTTGCGTCTCTCTTGACGTGCTGTCATAATTGATACTGTTTTCTGTGCTCTTTACAGTCCGGACTACAATGTGGAATTCTTCAGGAATTTCCAGCTTGTCATGAACGCTTTGGACAACAGAGGTATGTAATGTTCTCCAGTCTCAACAGATGCGGATCTTGTATTCGTCAGTTGCTGTTTTCCAAACGGGACTTTATGCATTCAAGCTAAACATTTTATCATACACGCGTCACCTGGGAACTGAACCCATGACCTTACTGTTGATAGCACTGTGTTTAGATTAAACAAGTTATGCGCCGGTTGTCATTTACGTTTGTTTGTTTTTACAGCGGCCAGGAACCATGTCAACAGAATGTGTTTGGCAGCAGACATTCCTCTCATTGAAAGTGGCACTGCCGGGTATCTGGGACAGGTTACAGTTATCAAGAAGGCAAGGCGCATTTTTGTAAATTCACAATGTTCACAATGTGCGTTCCCTGAGGTTCGAACCCATGCAGGTTCTGTGCTCTACCAGATGAGCAGCCAAAATGCTGCAGAACTTACATTTTGGCCGTTGTTTTCCAACCGCAGGGTCAGACGGAATGCTACGAGTGCCAGCCTAAACCCACACAGAAAACCTTCCCAGGATGCACCATTCGCAACACGCCCTCCGAACCCATTCACTGCATTGTGTGGGCCAAATACCTCTTTAAGTAAGTGTTCTGCAATAGCAATCCTATTATAGTAACAATAAATGTAGTTTCTGATCAACTTCCCCAGCCGTCCCAATACGAATGCTAGAGCATGTGGGCGATTACTTTGGTTTAAATGATTGTTTGTGTGTTATTGGTCAAACGGACGTGTCTGATCTCTGCAGTCAGCTGTTTGGGGAAGAGGATGCAGATCAGGAAGTGTCGCCTGACACAGCCGACCCGGAGGCCGCCTGTGAGTAGCCCCACATTTAAATAAACCTCATTTTATCAACTGTTTTAATTTAGGCAGGTAATTAGATATACTGATGTGTTGAACAAACATGGAGTAAGTATAGAGCTTGGCCCCTTTAAAGGCAGAACCTTTATATATTGGAAACGCATTAAATATTGTGGGATAGGTGGTCTTATTTTTGGTGTTTGACCGCAGGGAACCCTGAAGAAGCAGCAGCCCGAGCTACAGCCTCTGATCAGGACGGAGACATCAAGCGAGTGTCCACTAAAGAGTGGGCTCGCTCCACAGGCTACGATCCCGTCAAACTCTTCAACAAGGTGGAGTTAAAATCCTAACAACACTTCAGAATGATTATAAATACTGTCCTATTACTTATTTATGAATTATAAGTACTTGTCCTATTACTTCATTTTTCCCAAATAATCTGAAACGAATGTTTTTTCTGCTTTCTGTGGCTCATTCCAGCTTTTTAAAGATGACATCATGTATCTGCTGACCATGGATAAGTTGTGGAAAAAGAGGAAAGCTCCGATACCGCTAGACTGGACAGAGATCCAGCAGCAGATAGGTGATTTTTTTATAAGGCTTTTAATCACATTTAATTAGGGATTCAATGTTAATGGGCAGTCATAACAATCTTATAACATTAGTACCAATCAGCATTAGTGTTAATGTGTGTTAATGTGTGTGTGACAGCAAGTTCTCAGGAGGAGGTCTGCAGCGCCGGGCTGAAGGACCAGCAGGTGTTGGGCGTTCAGGGTTACGCTCAGCTCTTCCATCACAGTGTGGAGACGCTCCGATCTCAGCTGAAAGAGAAGGGGGAGGGTGCAGAGCTGGTTTGGGACAAGGTGAGCTCTCGCATGACACAGACAGGCAATATTAAATGGACCACGTATGCGTTTATGTGAAACTAGTACACTCAATTTTGAAAATATTAGAGAGAAATATGTCTGTATTGTCTTCATTTCCTCCCAAAACTATTTCTATATTAGTTTTATTATTTCTATAGCTTAAAATCCTTTTGTATGGCTATCTTAAACGTATATGCCCTACATAGTCATATTTAGCCAATTATCATATTGGCCAAAATAATTAGAGCTATATGTGCAATAGGATTATAAACCTAACACATTCAGATTTAGTGTAACAAATCTGATTGGTCTCTGATTACAGGACGACCCTCCAGCCATGGACTTCGTAACGGCAGCCTCGAACCTGCGCATGCACGTCTTCAGCATGAACATGAAAAGCCGATTTGATGTGAAATGTAAGCGTTTGGATTGTTGTTGCCAGTGCGTTCAGCGTCATTTGAATTATTCAGCGACTTTAGTTGAAAAGCAGGTATAAGTTGTTAAAAGCAGAGGAGACTTAAAATAGCAGTGATTATCAGAAAACCTTTAACTGCAAAATGTTTTGGGTAAGGCAGTTTTGTTAATATAGCATATGTTTAAACAACAGTACTTCAACACGTTTTACATAGAAATGACAAAGTAATTATAGGATACTCGCAAATCAATTTTAAAATGATTTCTTAAGAACTACGAATTAGCTTTAAAATTGTTTAAACGTGTTACAATGAGATAAATGGTATTAAATGAGTTACAGTAGTTATGCTATGGCCTATAATTCAAACGTAGGTATGAAATTGAGTTATAGAAAATGTTGCTTCATACTAATGTTGTCCTCTCATGTAGCAATGGCTGGAAACATCATTCCAGCAATAGCCACCACTAATGCCGTCATCGCCGGCCTCATCGTTCTAGAGGCGCTGAAGATTCTCAACTCAGATTTCGATCAGTGTCGCACGGTGAGTGTGCGGTAATGATTCTGCAGATTCGAATCAGAAGTAAACAAGTGCGAGCGCAATTTCGTCATTACCGCAACACCTTTTTTTTTCTTTTGGTAAAGATCTCGGTCGATCATTTCTGTTCTCAGAATCAAGCAGCATAACTTGTGAATAAGAAAAAAACTTCGGGTTTAAGCGATCTTCGTTTTTCTTCCTGTTCAGATCTTTCTGAACAAGCAACCCAATCCCAGGAAGAAGCTTCTGGTGCCGTGCGCGCTGGATCCTCCCAATTCAAACTGTTACGTGTGCGCCAGCAAACCCGAGGTCACCGTCAAACTCAACGTGCACAAAACCATCGTCCAAGCTCTTCAGGACAAGGTATAGCCACGTTCCCTAAATCCAAAACTGTGTAACCATCCTGTTTGTTCTCTGGATTGGCAAACATCTCCAGCTCACACACATCTGCATTACGGCTTCTTTAGATATTGAAGGAAAAATTTGGCATGGTGGCGCCAGATGTGCAAATAGAAGATGGAAAAGGAACAATCCTCATTTCCTCAGAAGAGGGAGAGACTGAAGGTCAGCACGTTGGTGCAGTTTACAAGTCCGCCTTTAGAGGGCATTGTTTTCCACTTACCAAACCTCGTCTCTTAGCTTTTTAATGTTTGGCCTCTTGTCTCTCAATAGCGAACAATAACAAGTTTTTGTCCGACTTTGGGATTCGAAATGGGAGCCGTCTACAAGCGGATGACTTCCTGCAGGATTACACGCTTTTGGTCAACGTACTTCACAGGTCAGCGTGTGTCTATAAAGTTAACAGTATAACTAGTATTACTAGTCCTCTTAAACGTTGAAATGTACCTTACACCAATTCCAGTGAGGACTTGGAAAAGGACGTCGAGTTTGAAGTAGTGGGTGATGCACCAGACAAGGCGCCAGCTCCAAGTGCCCCAGAAGAGGGGAAAAGCATCGCCAATGGCAACAAAGATTCTGCCCAGCCTTCTACCTCATCCAAAGGTAAGACCAGCATGGTTTACCCAAAAATAAATATTGTGTGATTTACCACCCCCATGTCATTCCAAGCTGTCTTTTTAACTGGAACACAAAAAGATGAAACTTAGAATATACTGATCTCATTTTTAAGTAATACAACTTTATCTTCTGCCTATAGCTGCTGTAGAGGACGATGATGTCCTTATTGTGGACTCCGATGAAGAACCGTCCTCAAGCACCATGGAGGTTTCCGCGGAGACCAGTAACCGCAAGAGGAAGCACCACGACGCTGAAATGGACGACGCTGTGTCTAAGCGCAAGCGCCTCGACCAACAACCAACTGAGGATGATGATGACATCATCGCTCTAGACTAGTACATCCACGTGGTTTCCCCCCAGCCCCTCCCACCCCCAACAGAGGATTTTCCTCCATTGTATTTTCGTACGGATTCTCTTACCAAACATGTAAATATATCTGTACAAAACGGTTCAAGTTTAATGTCTGTTTTTCCTTCTGTCCTTTTTGTTTTGTTTTGGGGAGCAGAAAATGGAGTTATGAACTCGGTTAGATATTTCTCAGATGGATACAATGCTTTTCGACTTTTTACAATGCGTGTGTCCTGGTATTTTGCCATGTTTTAGAAGAGCTGAAAACGCGCTCGCAGTATTTGTGCGTTTTACCATCTTTGAAAACTACTGCATATTTATTACAGTTTGTTTCTGTTGCCAGACTTTGTAATATCTGAAGTCATCAAAATCATTTTACAGTACGGTTGTATTACTGTATAATGGACTGTATTATAAACCCTCGCATTGCTTTAGCTCCACAACAAAAAAAAAATACTTTTTTTATACACTTGGATAACTATTTATACCCTCGTGTTTCATCCTTATAATTTCTGTTATTTTTTTAATTTTTGCACAGTAAAAGTGAGCCCTCATATTCTGGTCAAATTTAGCAACTGAATAAAGGGTCTGAAAACGTGTCCGTGTAGGGGTACGATGTTCTGATGGTTTGTTGACGTTAGTACGGTCGCATAAGACGTACGAACATGATGTTTGTCTCTTGGCAATCACGTAGATGTCAGAGTCCACTGGTCACGTGATTATTGTTGTCAATAGGCAAGATGCTGCCCGACCCAGTTACCTGTTCTCTATATGGCACGTAAAATGTAAATTTAGCGTGTTTCGGTGTCTTTACAGGCAAATAATACGTGTGACATGCAATGTAGACTTGAACAGACGCGGGCAATGAATCGATCAAACGGTATATGCAGTCAATAAATACGGATATATCTATGTATCTATATGGATATCTGTAAAGTATAAACATATAAATTGTTTCTATAGCCTATAAAAATGTTCTAGGGGCGCTGTCATTACAACAGTTAAACCGACATTGAAAAAATAGAATTAGGTGTAAATATAATTTAGATTAATTAGTCAATTACTGCAGTAGCTAAAACAGTTTCAACGTTTTTTATGGTACATTCTTGAAACGTGTATATTATATATAACGTGTATAAGTTTTTTGCACAACTAAATAATTTGCAGTTGTAACCACAACTTTTATCCAGAATGTCCATAAGTTGCTTTTCCATAAAATAATTCCTTGATATAAGAATTGTGACGATTTCCAATTGTTTTGTCGAGCGTTGTCCCACCTCTGCATATAATTAAGTCTTAACGCCCCCCCGTGGATGAAGCTGATTGGACTGAGCTGCCCGACCCCAACTGGACACTGGGACTGGACTTTAGTCCTCCATTTTATTCCCCTGTCATTGAGGTATTTATACCTGTCTGTCCACACTTCTTGTCCACAAGTTTTGGTAACATCACGATCTTCTTGTTTGTTGCTGGGTGTTGTTTAACGGCTGCGTTTTTTCCCTTTCATTCACCAACCAATAGGACGCAACATCAAGTTGCGGTTTGTTGGCACAAGTTAGGGCACAAGAATTAAATATCACATGGTGTGCCCTGCCACCGCCTATTTATTGAGGTTTACGTCGTAACGAAAGTCTCTCGTCAGTTTTATGGTTCTGTGCAACTCATTTGACGAGTGTCAAAGGAAAGCAATCCGACATGGTGACACTGACAGCGATCATAGCTCCTCTCGGTCGGCAGATCCACAGACATGTGGCGAAACAGGTTAGATGCCAGCGTTGGGTACCTGCTCGGCAATGCAACCTGTCTTCATGCTCCAGCAAATATGCTCTTACCCAAGGTTAGTATTTTCACTTATTTTTGCGTGAAATAACGAGACTGTTTTGCTTGTAAGCAGTTGTAGCGTGATTGTTTTTGTTTTGGACAACTGGATCAGTAATGTGGGGCTTTTTCCAACCCCTAATCAATACGTTTTATCAGAGATGTTGTAATGCAGTTTGTGACCGTGTTGATTATCATGCACTCATACCGTAAATGTTTATCAGAGAAAACGTCTTGCTGCAGCTTTCCTTTTCACTTCCGGGTCTTGCATAACCGAGAATGTTTACATGAAACTTGATGGTAATGATCGTTGCATTGATTGCATTAGCACAGCTGCTGCATACTATTTACTGACGGTTTATAGGCTGAACAATACTTTAAATGGCGTTAATTCTTACATTGTGGGGTTTTATTTGCTCTGCATGTCTCATTGTTTTCCGTAAGCCCCGCCCAATGGCTGAGGGTCATGTTTATGATCTCTCTAGAACATTTCATTGAAACCATCCCTGAAGATGTAGCTCGTCACATGACAGATAATGTGCGTCATCATGTTTTATTAGATTTTTCCTTCTGAAAGAGCCTTTTTAGTCAGTGAGCTATTTTAGTAAATTAATTTAAACATACATGCAAACATTATAATCTTAATTCCCTAATCACAAAATCCCTCAGCAATGTCTGCAAGATTACACGGGGCTTCTCTTGGTTCCAAATTATGGTAGATATTTCAATAGGACACCTTTAAGATCTCATTTACTAGGGTTCAGTCTTTTTGATAAAGTCGTTACTTATACAGTAATACACTTGAACTGAATAAATAATAAAGCTAGGCAGTACAGTACAGCTAAACAATTTGCTCAGATATTAACAGATTGTAACTAAGCTTTCCTGTACATACAGTAGCTGTTCATATCTTTGATTTTGCTTGTGTTGGTCTTATCTTATCTAAACCCAGATTATTTGAACGGCAGATAATGCCAGTCGTTTTAAATTTTAATCACTTAATGTTCACACTGAAATGCACGCAAAACACAAAGCAAACAGCACTGTTTAAGGTTAAAAGTTACTTACTGTAGCAATAACAAAACTCAACCAGGTTGCTAAAACAAGAAAATGGCAATGAAACGATACAATGTTGTACAGTAAATATGGTCTGACAGCTTCCAGTTATTTTTCTGGTAGAGAAAATAACAGACTATAAGCATCATAAACCAGTTTCACCAAACATTTCCCTTTAGATCATATATTTAATCAAAGACTAAGCTTAACTGGATATATAACTGGGACATTTTAAAAACAGAGTTACTTGCACAAGACGGGTCACTTCCTCAATTCTAGACCACTTAAAAGGGCCCTAAGTAGTAGTTTAATCTAACGAAAGCCCAGTTGGTTACATTCCCTGGCAGCTTACGTTTGATTCTGGTTCAATTCCTTTTGTAGACCCGAGAGCATGTGACCGTAATCTTTACTTTCACAGTTGTGTAAGAAAATCAACGGGCAAAAAAATCTCTTACTTGTTTGCTCAAGGGTGTCATTTGTGCAAGGGCACGTCCATTCATAAAGGTGGATTAAAACCCTGCTGAGCATGTTTTCCGCTGGGCACTTAACTTTTGTCCGGACATTCCTAATGTCAGTTTCTTTCGCGATTTGAGTCATCAAATCGCAGGAGGAAGCTTGGTTTCTTTCACCTCGACTTCTCTTCCATGACTCAGATCGAAGGACAGCCCGTTGGCCGGTTGTTTCCATTCGCTTTTCGTTCTTTTATCCTCCACATCGTTTTATTTTTTTTACTTTAAAGCCCTAATTTTAAAAGACATGTGTAACGCAATGCACGAGGATGCGTATTGCGCCGTAAAATGTAGGTATCTATCTATCTATCTATCTATCTATCTATCTATCTATCTATCTATCTATCTATCGGCGTTTACTGATGTAGTCTGTCTCAAAACCTCGCAGGATGCCTATCTAGATAGTATGTTTGACTATCATATGCGTGTTTTTGCACATTTTCATATATCGTCTGCACTTATTTTCCCTCTTATTAGGCATCTTATGCGAACGGTAGGCGACTGGTTAGATTTTGAGAAGCCGCCATAGTTTTGCCTGACTCCTTTTCCTGTCCGTTAATTCTCGTTTTAGTTCATCCGATGTGGCAGGAGCCCCTCGAAGTCCCCGGCGGAGACAGACAATCGCCCATCGACATCGCGGTGCGCAAAAGCGTCTTTGATCCGCAGCTCAAACCCTTGAAAGCGCAGTACGACCCGAGGACCTGCCAGCAGATATGGAACAACGGCTATTCTTTTCTCGTAGAGTACGACGACACCACTGACAAATCCAGTAAGTTACCCAAATGAATCAGTGTTCGGTGATTACTTTGGACAAAAAATGTGTGAGCCATGTACATTGTTTTATTTTTAGTAATGTATTATAATACGTTATTGAACAAAACCTCCATTGTGTTTGAGTTTCTTAGTTTTCTTAAAGCCTTTACTGTTGTGATCTGGTCGAATTTCGTTTTATTTTGCGTCAAAACTATTTCAGATTTTTTCATTGGCTGTTGAATGTGAACTGTTGTGCTCTGTGGAAACTCTTAACATGATGACGTGGACTGCAATGAATATTTTTCAGCTTTGAAGGGAGGGCCTCTGGAGGACCAGTTCAGACTGTGCCAGTTTCATTTTCACTGGGGGGAGAATAATGCCTGGGGCTCGGAGCACTCCATAGACCGTCAGCTTTACCCTGCTGAGGTACCCTTACTCCCTACTCAAAAAAATGCTCCATTTTGATTAAACACTCTGTATTAGTCATTGAGATTATGATTATAATGAGTCTGCCACAGTTGTGCATGTGAGTGCATTTTTTAACAGTGTAATCCACTGGTGTGTCATACGGAAATTAATATACAATTACAACCTCAAGGGAAATAATAAACAATTATAATTTTTTGTCAGCCCTAATTCTACGACGTACATGGCAGTGAAAAAGGAAGTTATATTTGGTTTGGTTGCACATTTCAAAATGTAAAAATTCAATGACATTTTAAATGAACAAAACCACCTTGAATAGATTTTTTGGTTGATCGTAAGATAAACAATTTCTTTCGGAGTCTGAAATGATCTTTTTCAGACTCAATGTCATTTTTTACTACATGGAAGTATTCTTCTCTTGCGACACAGTCTGTTATAGAGGGCGGAGGCTTTACAGTAATACTTCCTTCTATTTGTATTGCTTGAATGTGAAGGACAGTCACCTCAAAGACATTGTGGCACTGACCCAAGATATAAACTGCTGTCACGTAACCCACCCACTTCTGTTACATAAATTAAAGAGGTGTGTGTGAGCGAGCGAGCAAGCAGCCAAGGTTGTCTTTGTTACCAGTGGGGAGAATGTGACCTCGTTAAACCTCTCAACACTCCTGAAGTCGGATTGATTTGTTTGTGTGTGTAAGGGCTTAGATTTCAGTACTGTAAATTTATACTTCATTGCGAAAAAGTACAGTCATTTCTCACTTGTTGGTTCAAGTAGTTCTGTTTGTTTGAGCCATTGTGGTTCAGCGAAGGTAAAACACAAAGACTAGCTTTGGACTTACGAAACAAGGATCGAGTGTTGTAGTAACCTGAACCAAACACAATGCATTATGGGAAAACAAATGCAGCGTTTACATTCACATTAGCATGAATGTGTTTCTGTTTTTTTTCCCAAACAGCTTCACATTGTTCACTGGAATTCTGACAAGTACAGTTTGTTTGAAGAGGCCGTTATGGAAGATAATGGATTGGCGGTTATTGGAGTCTTTCTGAAGGTA
>JAZGTI010017504.1:0-12163 GCA_036877585.1 Botia kubotai | reverse complement strand
GAGTTGAAGCTGTGACTGGACACTAGGTTTGCAAAAACAAATCAGGTTCTCCATCAGAATGGTTAAATCTATAAATTCCCCCAGATTTCTGCATTCATTTTGGCAGGTGACCTCAGTCTGTAGATCAGGATTTAGGCCCCTGCAAAACAGTACCTTCAGCGTATCCTCTACCCAATTGGTCTGTGCTGCTAAGGTTCGGAACAAGAGAGAGCATACTCCGATGCAGTAAGTTTCCCCTGGTTAAGTGTTAAGAGTTGTTCCCCCGGACTCCTACCTCCTGCTGGATGTTCAAAGACCTCCCGAAAGTGTTGTAGAAAGATCTCAAAAGTGGGAAAAACTGAGCCATCCAGCCTCCACACCGTCGTCGCCCAGTCTAAAGCCTTCCAGTTAGTAGTGAACAAACAAATGCTATCCTACTAGAGTCGGTAGGGTACAGAGATGGTTGTTGGTTTACAAACAATGAGCATTGCAGCAAAAAACCTTTACATTTTGCGGGAGAACCATCAAACCGTGTTTATTTACAGGGTCAAACAGGCAGTGTTCTCAATGGTAAACAACATAGGCAAGACAAAATCATAGTCAGAAAACAGGTGTGGGTGAAGACAGGCAGCAAACAATCACAAACAATAGACAATCCAAAATCAAGGGCAGGCGGCAAAGAATCAACAAACAATAACCCATCCAGGTAATACACGATAGGCAGTCAGAATAAGCAATAGGAAAAATGCTCAGAAATGCAGCACTAGGCAAACAAGACTTTGCAGTCTTGGAGAGCACACTCGGACTCAGGAAGACTGAGTCCGGCTTAAATAGTGGAGATAAGTGCGGCTAGGTGACAAACAGGAAGTAATCAGATCCAAGGTAGGTGCATGCTGGGATTTGTAGTTAATTCAGACTCCCGTTAATATTCCTGTGAGGGTTCCCTCTGGTGGCGCGGTGGAGAGGGGGCTGGAGCCTCCACTGTGACAATGGGAATTTACAAATAATCAAACTCAAAATATGATCAACAGACAATTTGGAATCACTATCTTAAATCTCATATACAGTTGGAGTCAGATTGGAACTAATTAATTAAATTATATTAAATTTAACCTACACACGCCATCGGATTCCGTCGTTGGGCCAATGGGTGGTTTCCTTACAAAACTCAGAATGGAACATTACCAGTGACCCACAAACATATTTCAAAACATACATTCTGAAATATAAAAAATGTTCTAAAATTTGTTTTTCAAAAACTGTGTGGTCTAACACCCAGACACATGGAATCCTCTTTAGGTATCCATGTCTCGGCATGGAAGGCATTCTCAGTTTAAACAAACTGATTGAATTTAGTCTTTTGCCTGATTTTAAGGATCTGTAAAGTTATCCATGTTTGAATCTTCATTCATTCGATAAACATTGAGGTTAAATCTATATGTTTAAGTCCTTTTTGATTTATTTATAAGAAAGCACTTATCATCTCTATACAGGGTGGGTGAAAAGTGAATTGGTAATAAAGTCCATATTTCTAATACAAATTTATTGAAACAAGTTGTACTTTATTAAACAGGAAAATAAAAGCAAATCTTACATTTCAGCATAAACACCAGTGGCATCAACCAATTTCCTCAAACAGATGGGGATGGAATGTACAGTCTTCTAAAGGAAGTAGTTTGGGATATTGCTGAGAACCTCTTGTTGCCGATGCCTGTACTATTGATGCGGGAAATATGAAATCATATTTACTATCGTCTGTTTAGACACTGTTTTCATCATGACTCTAGTGATACTACAAGTTCTATAGCCAATTTTTAATGCCTAGTTACTTTTCACTCACCCTGTAGATATAAATGATGTGCATGTGACAAAATAAGTCTTTCAGCAATTCATTCATTTGTCACTAAATTTCACAGTTATACCCATTAAGCAGTGCTATTTTTAGCAGAATAAACATAAGTCACAGTTTTAGAGTTAAGTTCTAAAGTTTTAAAACCTACCTAAAGCTGCAATACGTAAGCTACCAGTCAAAAGTTTAGCATCACTTGACAAAAATGATTCTTATGATCTTAAAAATCTGAAGGTGTATGTTTCAGTGTTTGAAATTACTTTTCTAAACAAAACTATAATTGTGCCTACATGTTAATTTTTTTCATTAGAAAACTAAATTATAATTATTTATAAAAAATAATTATGAATAATATTAATATTTTAAAAAGTATATATTTTTTCAAATGGATTACTTGAACAAACTAACGAAAAAAACAACCAAGTGTCCAGCATAGATGGAAATTCCTTCAATACTGTTTAAAATCTTCCCAGGTTGAGACCTCAAGGAGATGGATGATGAAATGCCATGTGTACAATGTAAATTGTCTACATTGATTATGTGGCTTGCAAAACTTCTCATTTCTCCCAATGAATAATAAGGCCAGACATGTCTATCTTTGTTTCTGGAACAATTATAATTCAATTTTTATAATTTCAATTATTGAATATGAAATGAATTAATACTCATGCCAATTTTCATTATTCTAGTCACTTTTTCCTTTGGGACAGAGGGCGAGATTGGGTAGACAGCCAACGTTCATTCTTGATTATGTGAGCGGAATGCCACCCAGCTGCCCAGGTGAATCGGAAACAAGGCTGTTCTTTGGACAGCAAATTAATTTCTGTTATCTACTAAATGAAACAACAATGTTATACCTTTATCCACACATCAGGGCATGGAAATAAATAAAGGTGCACACTGAGTTAGGATGATTACCAGACATTACCTGAAGTCGGAGCTTCTTCATCAGTTAGCGATCATTTAGGGTAAAATTTTACATATGCTTTGATTGTGCTATGATTACCAGTGGCATTAATGTGCTAGTCATATCTGTTTTCCCTCAATTAGCCGGAACTGAAAATCCAGCCATTATTCTGACTCGAGGGTCAATCCACGCATTTACCCGGGTGACACATCAGTTGCTTCCTGCGTCTCTATGTGAGGGCTTGCATGTTTTTAACCTCTGCACCTGAAGCATTCAGGCACAGTTCATACCTTGCAGTTCAATCCACAGCATTTCAGTTCACCCCTCTTTGTGTTTATGGCCACAGTAAATACAAATGTTTATAGAATGGAGGGTGCAAACTCTGTCTGGGATTGCAGAAGTTACATTACAGTAATCTCTGCCTGGATTAGATCTGTTGTTCCTGGAGATGTTAACAAAGGTGATAAAACAAAAATTAGCCAAGACACACAGAGCAAGCATTGTGGAGTGTGTTCTTATTAGCATGCAATGTTCTCTGGAGATGAGAGCACACTCGGCTTTCCTCACGGGGGGAACAAGGTTCATCCATTTGCATAAATAGGAAATGCTAATTTAAAATCTCAGACACATGCTCCTCCAGTCCTGTGCACTGGCCATGCATACTGAGAGTGCTTTAAGGGGAGTTTTCATATATGAATGAGTTTGACTTACAGTCTGCAACTTGACAACTGTTAGTTTGCTCAGAGCAAAATGGTAACACAATTGGAATAACTTTGCCTGCTATTAATGCTGGTCTGAAAATATGCCACAGTTACTTTGGTTTATCATTACTACAACTGGGAAGTTTAAATTACAGTAGTTTGCTGCTGCTTAGAGTAAACACATTCATCATAGGAAACTTTAACAGGTTCCATTCGGCAGAATATTGATTTGTTGAAGTTCTAAAAACAAAAAGAAGCGCATTTCATCTTATTATTTTGTGCTAATGCCTTATAATGTCGATCATTTTTGTAATTGGATGTTTAAATGACAATTAAACACACTTAAATTATATATACTGTATATAAGATAAAAGTAGATTTCTGAAACAGCACCGTGTAAAATGAACGCTTGACATTTTAACTGAAAAGGAATATAAATATTCTATACTTTTAAAATGAAATATTGTTAACATTGTTTTTACTCTTGTTTTACTCATTCTTGTAGTAAACACAGCACAAGAATGATGCCAACTGCCCTTGTGTAATGCATCACTGTACTGTTTTTTTGCCTTTTATTTAATCACCTGCATTATTCAAGTAGTCTGGTTTATCAGCATTATGACATTTAGTGGAATACACGATTATGATCTGTAAAGCATACAGGTATGGCAAAATGCCATCTCATAATACTTGCAACGTTGTCATCATAAGTAAAATTCTGATAACTACAGCTGCAGGTTTTCTGGTACTGTAAATGTAACAGGTCTTTTTTAAAATATCCTAAACCTTACATTACATGTCTCAATGAAAATGCATAAAATCAATATAAATCAAACTCAAGCAGTTGTAAAATTCTCAAGCTGCGTAAATGAACCATTAACACCATAAATGCATGACTAATACCAACAAACAAACACATGCCTGATACAGTTTTGTTCTGGTGATCTGTTCATTAACATTGCAATGTTTCACTCGTGGGTGATATTTCATATTGCTGGGCTTTGATGACAAATTCCACCATACTAAAATGATATTACCTCCTTTTGTAAAGCATTTCATCCGCAATAAATTGTCTGAGAAAAATGATCCATAATTGCCTCCAGTATTGCCAAAACCTGTGAAACACGTTAATTTGGTGAGTGTGTTTTCCAGCCACAATACTTATTGTTTTTGAAAAGAAATGGTATGTGGGGGGAAAAGGGTGGGGATACGACTATAGTGCATATTCAGGCAATAAGTTACAAAAGTATGTGCTATATTATAAATAATGTCATGGCTGGTTGTTAGGCACAAAGTAAAGCAGAATGCCTGCAACCCTCTCAGTTGTGACTGTATTTACAATATGGCACGCGTGGTGGTTCTAGCTTATATGGTGCCTTAGGTGAACCCCCTTAAGGGCCCCTTCAACATACCAAACAATCCTCAGATAGGATTTAATGAGTTACAGCTTTGAAATGTTATTTCAGAATTTGCAAAACTCCCAGGAGAATCTCAAGCCATCTTTTTAAAAAGGGTGGTTCTCTAAGGAACTTCTTGAGGAATGCTTCTTGAGGAACCATTTTTGTGGAATAGTACCAAGGCACCATTTCCTAATTTGAATTATTTACTGTTTAATGCTCTCCAAAATGCTTAACATAAAAGTAGTCAATAGTAAGGCCTTTGAGTTATGTTGCCATATTTGTAAATAGCGAAAAAGTAAATTCTCGCTATCAAGAACAGATCCAATGCTTGGCCTAACCAGATGGGTCTCCTACAATTATTATACAGTAGGTGCTGAGGTTCCATGTTGGCTGTTGCTTGAAAAATATAGGGGGTTGAAATAACATCTCATCACAACATATTTACATTTATTTGTTTAGAACATTGCAAATTGGTTATAGAGGTAGCAATAAACATATACAATACCTGGTATTTTATTGTTGTTGGAGTGCCTTGGTTTATGGTTAAGAAGTGGTTAAAAGGACAATATCTATAGTAATAAATAAAATAATACTAACTTTAATCTGTGTTAATTGAAGTACGATTATATGTGCACCAATAATGTGATTATTACCAATAATCAGAATAAGGACTTACAGTCATATATTTACATGACACAAGCAAACCTCTTCACCTCTTCACTCCCGTTTCCATGCAATTTTCTATCTGGTTATTCAAAAAATTGTTTTTTTAACCGCTATTATTCACATTACCCAATATAAAGAAACGAAATGAACAGTGTTTACATGCCTCACATATGCATCACATATTTTACAATAATTATGGTCACTACAATTAGGAGCCTAATCACATAAATTTGAGGATTCCAGCAATAACCATTCCGTACAAACAGAAAATAAAAAATAACTGTTTAATATTTTTAACAAAGGTTTCTGATGATTCTCTGCAATAGAGCTTCATAAATAAAATGCTTTTTCTCCCATCACCTTTGGTTAGAACTTATCACAAAAATTCTCAGTTACATACATAACCTCCGTTCCTGATGAAGGGAATGAGACGTTGTGTTGAGGTTGTGACACTAGGGGTTCGACCTTGGGAAACCAATCACTATGAATTGGCGAGTGGGATTTGCATATTAGTCTCCACTCCGGGAATAAAAGGGTGAGAATGTGCACCACTTATTCAGGTTTGTGCTGAGGAGCCAAGACTACCCGGCTGTCAGGGGTCAGTTCAGTGTTGTGGCAAAAGGGACACAACATCTTGTTTCCTCCATCAAAGAACAGAGATAACATGTGTAACCGAGACATTACCTTTCTGCCACTCACTCAACATTATGTCGATGCAGTGACACTAGTGGTCCAAATACTAAACACAACAACTGTTGAACTGCATTATAAACTCAAGTGGTGCAATTGCTGGCCTAGCATAGCTTGTTTAAACAAATCAACACAGAGTCCATAACCTTATGCACTGATGCACTGATAAGGCTTGAAGTTTCCGTACTAAAGAAACAGGAAATCGTCCTCCAGAAGGTCATTGCAGAACGAGCCTGGTGGTCAAATGTATTGGGACAGTGAACTTCTCTTTGTGAGGAGAAGACACAGCAGAGACCACAACATACCAAAAAGGAGATTACATGTGGAACTATAGATGGACTTCAAGGGAAGTAGCACATAAAATTACACCTATAAGTGGGGTACAACCAAAGGGAGAACCAACATAAATTATAGGCCATGACAGAAAGTTCAGTCTGGGGAAGACATAGGTTTACCAACGGGGAAACCAAACTGTTGAGAGATAGGCACATGGGTTTACCAAAGGGAATCACTACATATGACTGATCCTGATGAAGAGCCCCTTCGCTGAGCTACTACAGAAAACAAAAAAGCCAGAGTTCACCAAAGGTTATAAAACTTTGCAAAAGCATTGGGTGTGGCCCATCATGCAGCTCTGTAGATACCTGTAGATAGCAGTGTAATGATTTTTCCGATTTGGTTATCAAAACAGTTGCGCCGGTACCTCGGATTACATCCTCTCTGTTGACATTGCCAAAATTTGGCCAAGAAAAAATTTTGCTTGGTGAAAGAGCATACCAAAGTGAAACTGGAGAAGGGGAAAACAAGTTATATCTGAAAATTTATTTTTAACTCAAGTCAACGTATTCTGGTTGCTAGTTATCCTTATCCTTATTGCTTCTTTGCTTTTGCTTGCTTCAAATTATGTCTAACATTGACATTGCCTAAATAAAGCGACCTCTTAAACCTCAAAAGAATTTGAGCAAATAAATTATATGTCTGCGGTAAGCTGTTTCTATTCAGTTTGCACATTCTACAAAGAAATAAATGCTAAAGCAAGCCTACTTGTATCATGTTATCAATCATTCATAATAAAGACTTTAACTTTTAGCAGGATAAGTTTAAAGTTAGCAGTTGCCAATAGGCTGTGAACAGAATCAGAATCAGAAAACTTTATTGATCCCGTAGGAAATAACAGAGAGGTATTAGTACAGGCAAGGTGCCTGCGAAAGAACGAGGAGCCCCATAGACTACAGGTTGCTCAATGTTCGGAAAGTTTAGCCCTAAGTCATACTTTAGTTCCTTATCACTGAAACAACATTCATTAAAAGCATTTTGTGCTCTTCTGTGTTCAGTATTTGGACACAAATTTATTGCAGTACTTCAGAAGTTCTCCACTTTAGTTTTAGACATAGCTTTGAAATAGCAAAAAATCTTCAAAAAGGTTACTCTGTAGGAAATAGACATCATCAGTTTCGAAATGCATAGGGTGTCGTTGTTTAGAATTAGAGCAGGCTGGTATTAGATATTAGCCATTATTAGCAGCCATTAGATTTGACTGCACTGTGATGCTACCTGAAGTAGTGATACACTGCTTTACTTACTGGAAATAGGAAGTGTGAGAGTGAGTGACAGAAAGGGAACTCACAACGTACTTCACTACTACTGTAGTGGCGTAGTAGAGTCATAGGCTGTCGCTGACCAATGTCAAGTTTGTTGTTATTTTAAGACTTGTGCTTTAGACATCAGTCATGCCAGAGGCATTTCCCATAGTGTCCTCTAGGAGATGTAGCATCTCATTCCTCTTCTCAGGGAAACATAGTTGCATGCGAAACCTATTTTTTTGTAACAGCGCCACTTACAAAATCGGGTGGCCACGGGCATTGTGTGAGTACTAAATGTGAAATTTTATTTGTTTAATGTTAAAAACAATTGCAGTGTCTTTAACTAGACTGCAAAGTAATCTTAAGGGCACTATAGCATGATGTAAAATGATTTTGGACTGTTTGCATATTTATTTGTTAAATTAAACTTTATAGCATGATTTATCAGTCCATTGTCTTTAGTGTGACAATTTGTTTAATACTCATTGTTTATCCATTTGAAATAAATGTAATTACCTTCATCATAAAGTAATATTAATGATTACTGTTAAATACATGAACAATTACCATAAACAATTATTATTTTAAACACAACAAATGTTGCCTATCTCTTAATTTTGGTACTGTTTCGTAATGTAGAATAAGACATTTGGAACTTAAACTAGTCATTTATTATATAGAGCTATTGTAACTACACATACAGTCCATGGTTACTAACCTGCAAATGTAAAGCCTATAGCAAGTGATTTCATGGGTACAGATTAATGTCAATGTAGAACAGTATTAAAAAAATCTTCAGTGTTAAGTACAAGGCTTGGGTCTAATTTATGTCTTTTTTCTGTGAATACAAACTAAATTTGTCTTTTCAGGAGGCTGAAAATGTTTTCCTCTTGGATCCAGAAGCCATCACAGGAAAGAGTATATTTTTTTAAACAATTACACAGTGACCTGTTTTCTGTTAATCCAGCAGTGACTATCTCTGTTTTCCAAATCAGTGGAGTGTAAGGATTTAATAGAGGAATCAAGGAAAGAAAGGAGAAAATTTAGTGGATAGGTAGTGCTGTTACATACTTCACAATCTAGGCTTAAATATAGGTAAGGGTCAGGGAAAGTCAACGAGCAATGTTATTTTTATTTAGATTTCTTGCACATCTTGCAGATCAATTTAGAGGGGCTATATTGACATAAGTTTCAAGAAACCAATGCTTATTGCCAAGGAATCGAAAATTGATTTAATTGACTTAAAATCTTTGGGCAGTACACAGTAAAACATTACTTAACATTAAGACTGATATATGATATATAATATACTGATATATTATGTATGGTATATGAGTGTGGAAGTATGCGTGTGCTCTGTGTCCTGATCCTTTACTGTTCCTCAGGCTGTGACTGTTACGGTTACTTCTGCGACGCCAGAGACAAACCATCGCCCGAATACTAATCCACTTCAGGACTTCACTTCCCATGAGCCTTAGCGCTACTTCCTGTTTGGCACGTGACTCACGTCAGCGGCCTATTTAAACGGCCGTTTTTTCCGGGCTCATCACAATGTCTTGTTTTGCTTTCACGCACTCATTTCAAAGCGTTTTTTCCCTGATTGCTCACCTGGTTTTACTTGGACTGTTATTGGATTTACTGATTGTTTACCTCCTGCCCTTGACGCTGATTTGGATTACGTTTTTGATTGTTTGCCACCTGCCCTGGACTTTGCCTGTTTAATGTTTGTGATTGTTTGCCGCCTGCCTCGACCCTCGCCTGGACTACCGTTTTTGAGTTTTGCCTTACCCTTTTGGATTTGTTTGTTGGTGCTTAGCGTGCCTGTTTCTTTAGCTTGTGAAATAAAAGTGCTGCAGATGGATCCTCACGCTTCAGCGTCTCCCTTACAGTGACATGTTGATGCATTTCGGGCAGCAGTATAAACATTTTGTCTAAGAACCAACAAGCCGAGTCTACAAAGCTACATTTACAAGTGGAAATTGTATTATGATGCTAGAGATGCGGGCATCTATAGCATCATAATACAATTGCGGGCATCTACAGGTGCATCTGCACCTCATGGGTCAGGTCCCACTTCAACTGAGGAAGAGTGATTTGGGGGCCAGTTCCACAAAGTTCCATACAGTTCCATATACTGGGGGCCAGTTCCACAAAGGGGGGTTTCTGTGCACGTCACCTTGTAACAGACCACCCCCAGCGGGCTACACAAAAGTTACACGCTGAGGGCTTTGTACCCTTTCCATGTGGATCAGACCCCAGGTTTCTCAACTTGGGTCCCACTCTAAGGGCACAATGCTGTCACAGAATTCTCACAACGGATGCCTCTTTCATGGGCTGGCGTGTGGTTTTTGATGGCCGCCCCGTCTGTGGTCTGTGTGAGGGCCCTCATCTCTCCTGGCACATAAATTGCCTGAAAATGAGGGCAGTGCTTCTGGCATTAAAGCACTTCTTTCCACATCTCAAAGGCCAACACGTTGTAGTCCGTAGGGACAACACCACAGTAGTCTTGTATATAAATTCCCAGAGAGGGCTGCGTTTGCGCCCCTGTTCAGGCTGGCGCAGCTGATCCTTCTTTGGGCAGAAAGCAGACTGCTGTTTGAAAGCTCTGTACATCTCAAGTGTGCAAATCTCCATCATGAGTGGTGGAATCTATTTGGCAGAGGTACGGCTGAGCAGAAGCGAAGTGGATCTGTTCCCCTCAGAGGAGTTGACCCACCATCCCCTCTTTTTCAGCCCTACTCTTCCAGCTCCATTGGGGGTAGATGTCTGTATGCCTTTCCCCCAATAGCTTTGCTCCAAGGAGTCCTAGCGAGGGTTCGCCAAGACCAAGTTCATTTACTCTTGGTAGTGCCATTCTGGCCAACCCAAATCTGGTTCTCAGACCTAATATCTCTTCTGGACAGAGTTCATTGTGAGCTTCCAGCCTGTAGGGATCTTCTGTCTCAGACTCGGGGGTCGATCTTTCATCCCCAGCCAAAAATGTGGATACTGTTGGTCTGAGGGAAGCCACCTGAGATTGTAAAGACCTTTCTGAAATCCAGAGCATCGTCTACTAGGAGATTGTATGCCCTGAAGTGGCAGCTCTTTGTGTCATGGTGTGGGCAACACTGTGTTGACCCGATTCATTGCCCTATTGGTTAAGTGCTGGAGTTTCTACAAAAGAGCCTATCTGCGGGGTTAGCTACAGCTACCCTTAAGGTTTTTGTGGCCGCTGTTTCTGCCAGCCATAAACCTGTTGATGGAGCCTCTATTGGGAGACATCCTTTGGTGTCTCGTTTTCTGCATGATGGCTAGAATGGCTGAGGCCATTTTATCATACACTTACCTTTAGTTCTGTTATGCGTTGTTACAAAGTCCTTACAGTTTACGGGTAACAGTAACAGTTTACCCGTTACAAAAAAAGAAGGGACCAACACAGCTCCTTTAAGCCTTAAACACAATGGCTGATTTCATGTTAATTAAAGAGAAATATGGAGCACATTTTCAGAGGTCAAAAAATAAAATATTTGTTAAATTGTATAAAACTATGCACGCTATTTTAATGTTACAGCATATCCAGGCAATTGTGTAAATCAGGTTAGCATAAATGTAACACTGGTTTTCCCTGATTTCATTTTATGTTTTTATGTTTATTTCTTTTCGTTGAGACAGTGTCAATAATCTATGCTAATAATAGGTGGCAGTAAGTACACTTTTTAGGGTGCAAACTTCCGTTTAACAAAGTAAAAATGGTGCACTTTCTTTTTGCAACCGACACAGTAGAGGAGAACGGTGTCAGCAATCACTAGTGATTCATTTATATGTTCCTATTAGTGGTGTAAACATTTATCCTAGTATTGTGACTGTTTTGGTGTCTATGACATGAATAAACATACAATTGAATTCAATTTTATTTATATAGCGCTTTTTACAAGTTACATTGCTTCAAAGCAGCTTTACATAAAAAACAAAGAATAATAATAAAACACAGAACAAATGTCAGACATGTTTGTCAGACATTGTATTATTGCAAATAATATGTGTGGGATAAGACTAATTACGTATACTAGGAATATAGTATGTTTACAAACAAAGAGCTGACTGAATCGATAAAACCACAAAATTGTTGAGCAAAATGTACGCATTCCAGCTTACATAAGGATGGCATATAATAGACAACGTCTTATGGGACAGGGCTATAAGGGATTTGCAATAGTACCATGAACTACACAACATGCAAAAGCAGCATACATACATACATACATAAAATATATACAGTAAAATATTGGACGTTTACAATTTACAAAACCCTAGGCTAAGTTAGACGTCAGCAGTCTCTTAGCAAGCAAGCCAACAGGGCGACAGTGGCAAGGAACCAAAACTCCAATGATATATAGATGGAGAAAAAA
>JAZGTI010017503.1:0-10066 GCA_036877585.1 Botia kubotai | reverse complement strand
GGTGGGCATCATATCGTGGCTCTCTGTGTGCTCAAAGGAGGCTACAAGTTTTTTGCTGACCTGCTAGATTATATCAAAGCTCTTAATCGCAACAGTGATCGTTCCATTCCCATGACGGTGGACTTCATTCGCCTCAAGAGTTACCAAGTAACCATGACTCATTCATCCTTAATGCGGGGTTTCACCTGTTCAATTCAGTCAAGCCAATCTCTGTTTATTGGTACTCAGTCCCCTCTTGTTATGTTAATGTACGTCTAATTACCATGACAATGTGCATGCAAAGTTGTTTCGAGTTTGGATGTTGATCGTTTGTGTTGCACAGAATTGTCACAATGTTGATATAAACGTGGCTCTCTGCTTTCTCCCTTTTCAAAAAAACAGAACGACCAATCAACAGGTGATATCAAGGTGATTGGTGGAGACGATCTGTCCACTCTTACAGGGAAGGTACGTGTCTTCAGTTTACCTCAGTTTGTAAAAACAAACAAACATCTAATCGAGATACTGCTGGTGTTTGTTTCTGCCACATAAAACAAACATTTCTTTTCGTTGTTTATTGTAAGCAGAATGAATATGTGCCTGATATATAATCATTAAACAAAAATGTTGCATGCATGCCTTTAATCATAAAGGTCAAATATATAATCCAGTTAGTGGACTGTTGCGATCTTAAAATGGTTTCTTCTGTTCTCTGTTTTCACGCGGTTTCATTTTGGCACCAAAGAATGTCTTGATCGTTGAGGTACTTTTGAATTTATTCTTCATATTAAATATTCAAAAACTACTATTATCCAGCAAATATGTAAAGTGTTTATGTAATCTTAACGGTCTTTTTAGGACATAATTGACACTGGAAAGACGATGAAAACCTTGCTGGAACTTCTCAAGCAATATAATCCAAAAATGGTGAAAGTGGCGAGGTAAAGAGAGATGAAAACTCAATATTGTTTGTGAATATCACTGACAGTCGTTCCCTCTGCGGTTGTATTGACGAGCAGTATAATGAATGTCAGCTACTGTTATGAGATTACAGGCTGTATTTGTCTGTATACTTCACATAGTCATGAATTATCTTCTTATCTTTGCAGTTTGCTTGTGAAGAGAACACCAAGGAGTGTTGGCTACAGACCAGACTGTAAGTTGATAACAGGTTTACAGTCTTATTTTATTTGTATTATTTATTTATTTATTTTCGGCTAAATTTTGCATGCATTTCTTATTGGCTTAATACAGTTAGGATTATTGTTTATATTATTATTTATTTGTTTATTTATTATTATATTACTATTATTATGGCAGTAGCGTGCTGCGAGTGTGTCGCTTTTACTATTATGATCATACTTGTAGGAGTATTTGTTTGAAATCATATGTAGGGCCTCAGTTTAGTTCTTGGGTATCATAGTTGCACCAACAGCTTTAAAAGATTAATGCGCTTTTATTTTTAAGAGGGTTTTGTAAATAGATTTAATCCAGTTGTTTTGATCACTGAAAATGTTCTTGATCAGCAGTTATGTTCTTTATCAGCCATTTTACTGCAATACTGCGTCTTGGCCACAAGGATGCGCACGGACACCTTCTGCCATTGCGGTAGAAATAAAGTAAAAATCGCTCATTTAAAATACTTAATCGGGATATTGTCGTTTCTTTTTCGTCCTAGTTGTAGGATTCGAGGTTCCTGACAAATTTGTGGTTGGATATGCGCTGGACTACAACGAGTACTTTAGGGATTTAAATGTAAGTACGTTTACACTTTAATTGTTAGCAGACAAAACCGTTTACATACATTTCATCGTTTAAATGTAAGCAGTGGCCCATCGATGTACATGTGAAGCTCTTTTGAGACACTCAACATTGTGGCTGTGTTGCATATCTTGCTCATTTGTCTCTCCCCTTGACTTGCAGCACATCTGTGTGATCAGTGAAACAGGAAAGGAGAAGTACAAAGCATGAGAAACAGAACTTCCCCCTCTAGCTGTGTATCATTTGTTTTTGATAGATGTTGCTCATTTCGTATTCATTTTGTATTTTACAGTAGCGCAGCTCACCATAGGTAAGCAGGTCCTTCCCTCAGGGTCTCTGGTGAGGGGTGCGTTGTGAACGCACCTTACATTTGCTCATACCTCCACAAGCCTTCCATGATTTTCAAACACGCGTTAGTAACCACAGACACTTCACAGTTCAGTACCTGACAACAGTCTTAA
The DNA here is from genome assembly GCA_036877585.1 of Botia kubotai. Lineage (NCBI taxonomy): Eukaryota > Metazoa > Chordata > Actinopteri > Cypriniformes > Botiidae > Botia > Botia kubotai. The sequence goes on along the minus strand of JAZGTI010017503.1, from coordinate 7,865 downwards.
AACTGCGTCTGTTCGCTCTTTAGAATGTGTTTTAAACAACTGTTCCACACATTTGGGTCAAAAGGGCCAGAATCCCTTTAATTTATTTAAATAATGTGTGTGTGATATCATGGATTGGTGCTTGTGTTTTACAATAAGATAATACTAGATAATACTGAATACTGCTTTTAGGTCGTCGTGCTTGGCCTATTCAGTATTTAAAAGGACAGTTTGTAAATGGGTTCAAATGGCAAAAGGGAGAACAATCAAATTTCCCAAAGATTATTGGCAGCGTATCACAAAACAGCCTGTAATATGTGCCCTGTCATTAATGATTAATATCAGGAAATATATATTTAAGGTTGATTTGGAAGCTTGAATGTTTTAAAGTGAATGTACTTACAAAGGCAACAGGGAACCAGATTTTTCAACCACATGTTAAACCTATTGACATTTTAAAGCCAAATACAACATTGTTATTTCCTGTTTTTATTTGTAATAGTCAGTTTATTCTGCCAATGTATTTATTTGTCCAATTGCTATAATGCTGGTAATTGTATTAATTACATCCGAAGGTCGTATGGTGCCTTATATGGTAAGTTGTACAGTACAATTGTTATGATACCATATAAATGCTGTAATTTAAAGAGACAGTAAGACTGATCATAAAGAATGTTCAAGTGACCTCACCATTGTTCTGTCAAGCTTAAATGTTTGATTAAATTATTTAAAGTTGTTCTGAGTGTTCTTTCAAACGTCTCTTCCAAACAGTTCTTGTCAAACTCGTGACCTAATGTTGCTCAGACATTACTGTTAATTAAGCTCATTATCATGTGGCTCACCAGTGACGCTGGACTACGAAACTTATTTTTAACTTAATTATTTGAAACGTATTCAATTATTTTTCATGTAACAGAATGTCTTAAATTGTAAACGTCACAATTTTACGAAGTAAAACTGTGTTCCAAAAGCATTTGCGCTAACACCAATACAAGCTCATTCTATACTTCTATACTACTCTCCGTTCTGAACTCCACTTGCTCTGTGGCACAAAATGGAGGGTATGTAAATCTCGCAAGAATAATGTTTTTAGAAACAACAACAAGAACCACCACGTGTACCCGAGAAAATGAGATAATTTGGGTCATTTGTGCGTTTATTTAACTGCATTGGTCATTTACAGTGCAGAGAATGCAAAGCTGGTGTTGGTTCGCAGGATCTGGTGAAGCTCTTGGGAATCTGTAAGTGCTGACAGGCCGTACTACAGCAGAACAGTAATACTGGATAACACCACATTCACCTCCAGTATTTATGTGCTGCTATAGTACATTCCCTTCAGAAATGGGGTTCTCTTGAGCAGCGTTCCGGAAATGTTACTGGAGGAACGGAGAGCGCCAGAGGTCCACCAGTATCTGCATTTTCATCACCACAAACCACAATGCACTGCTAGTGTAGTCACAGGTGAACCCTGCTCTCATAAAGCATTAAACACAATTTCTCTTTGTTTACCGTGGCATCGGTATACAATACAGGATTATTAAACATTTATGATGACGGCCATGTTGTTTTCAAAAAGTTACCGTGAAGTTTTGTACAGCATTTTCTATTGTCATTTGTGCGTTATGACAAACACTACTGCTTGTAAAGACATGATATATATTAATAGATGACCATGTTACATATGAATTACACTTTGTCTGTATGATTAAGGAAATATTCCTTTGTTATCAGTGGCTCCCCATGTTATTATAAGGATGAGGGCCCCCTGATGGGTCTCAGAGGAACAGCAGGGTGCTGTGGTGAGATAGGCCTCAAACGATCATTCGAGGGCCCCTTTACTGAAAACAAATTAAAACCTGTGTTTTTGTATTGATTGAAAAACAGCTAAATACACTGGCGTAAAATAAATGTAAAAAAACAGCAAATACACTGTAGATAATTACAAAGCAGTCAGTGTCAGTCTACTTTGTATGTGTAGGGTCTTTATTTAAATTTACGCAATACATTAGGCGAAGCCGGATGTTGTCTGTACAGATACTTGTTGGTTAGCTAAACTCATTAAGTACATAATGTAAGAGCCCTTGCCAAGTGAGACATGACCAGACATATCCTCAGTTCAACATGCTAGGGTCTGGTGTGCACAGGGCCCACGGGGACCGTATTCTCCTTCAAAATGGGTCAAATAAAAAATAGACAATTAAATATATAAATGTAAAAAAAATATAGAAAACCATATTCGGTTAAAATTGTTGTCAACATGCCTTGGTTAAAAAAGCAAGCTGAATACACTTACACATCGGTTAAAAATGAGTCACAAGAAAACTGAAGGGAAAAAGAAATACTAATAACAATTGTAATTACTAACATAAAGAATGATACAAAGAATGTGTTAAAGAAATCGTTTTATAGGCCATGCTGAGTTGGTAAGACAGACACATACGCACATTCGGCTGGACGCCACATACAGGGTGTAGTTAACTGCTGCCTACTCAGCGTTTTTACAATCATTGTATATAACCACCGACGTACCGCGAAGCGTATGGGATCACAAACAAAAACATATTAATACATACATTTACAACGTAAGACTTAGTTGCCGGCCTTCTTCAAAAACAGACCGCGGGGTGTTTCCTCAGTTGCGATTATACAGGTTCCCTAAATAGACAACATCGTACTAATAATACAAGAGGACGTTTGCTGTGAAGCTACATTGAGAAATGCGAGTTAAATACGAACGACGGACAAAAGACGAAACTTTTTGATTGATACGCGTCAAGACGAACAATCTTTCTTATTGTGCATACGCAGACAAAGTTGCGTTAAAGTTTGTTACTTTTCTCCGCGCACTGCACCGTTTTCAAACAAAGACTCAAAAGTAGCGACGGCGACCAACAGGCGAAACGCAGAGCGCAAAGCGCGCGTTCAACACCTCCGTCCCGTTCGGAAAGTCGGGCGCTTCGGAAATTAATGAACGACGCGGAACCTGACAGCGTGAGAGCGAGGAGGGAAAAAATCCCGAAAAATAATTCCAGAAAATCCAAACTTACCTCGGGTCCAATCGAAAATGGCGCCGAAATGTAAAAAAAACGCTGCCAATTTCATTGTATGGTCTCCTGCAAAGCGTTGTGCGAGCGTGCGCTGTATAACATCCCCCGTAGAGTAACGGAGGAGGAGTGCAACTGCAGTGTCGTGACACGTTCAGTGAATACTACTAAGGCCCCCTTATCCCCTCAGGATGTTGTCATGCCTTTTCAAGCAGAAAGCTTGTACCCCCAACAAACACGTTTTTTTTCTTTAATAAAGTGTGTTATAATATAAACCTATTATTATTATTCAATCGTAATTATCGTGCTTAATATCTCAAGATGAATACTGCTCTTACCGTTTTGCTTATCAAAACACCTTGTTCCCTGAGTAGTTTGCATTTGAAGATTGGAAACCTTTAAAAACAACTTGTAGGGTTAGTTGTTATTTTAATATAAGGCATTTCCCTAAGAAAACACACAAAAAGAAACTCAGACAAAGTTGCCATCACCTGACCTGCGTAATGACCTCGCAGTCGCCTGGTTCAAAATCTTGTGTTTCTCTTTAGATGAAGAGAAAAGCAACATTGTGTGCTGGCAGACAGACGCCTTACAGCGAGCTGTGAAAGAGACATGTGACTCGGGCATTGCTCATCGCTGGTGTTTTCTGTGCGAAGCTGTTTAATGCAACATCGGTTTGGGTGGAGAGTGTCATCACACAGTGAAGTGTAACGTGGAGGTCACTGAAGAGGGAAGTTATGACCTAGGACATGTAGAAATGAACACCAGTTATTCTAAATTCAGGGACTGGAATTCCTGATGGGATTTCCTGTGCAATTTATTAATGCATTTAGAGGGTAATCAAAGGATATTTTAATGTTATTCAGTTACAAAGTAAAACAGAAGTTGCTAAGTAGTTGACGACTCATATCAACTGGTGTAACTATATTTGTTTTACAATTTCGAATTACATTTCTTTCATTTGGGTGTAAGGCAAAATACTACGGCAACGTACAACCTCCCTAAATGTCTAAATCTATATGATTCAAAGCGACCAGCAGAATGCGCATGCGCCAAACGGCGTGTGCAGGGCACAAGGAAATCGTTTACAGCGTGTGATTTTATTGGCTGTTTGCCTGAACGGTTGCCATTCAAAATGGAACACCGGCAACCATCCTGTTTCTGATTGGTTCATGATGCTGTCAGTCAGTCCGGTAAGAACGAAGGGGGCGGGACTCTTAGCTGATCTGTGGGTAGGCTGCTGCGTCCACAAAACAGATAAACAGAATCTGCTAATCTATGATTGACGCAACTAAGTTACAAACTCCGTCAACTAGATGCTGACGCGCCAAACTGGCAGACTGAAGAGGTCGGAGAGGAGCTGCACGCTTGACTAGTGATTTATATTCATTTCAATCTTTATACACCATCGGCAGGCTAGTAGCTACATGATGTTGACCAGCTGAATAGTGTTCTGTCTTCTGCTCTTTTTATCGCGCTCACGATTTAACCATCGCGCTCACGATTTAACCATCGCATGGTGTGATCTTTATCTTCATAACTATGCTATTGCGCTGTCATTGCTGCCTTTGCATGCATCCATTCCACGTGCATTCTTAAACTTGTACTTTCTTGATATTAGCTGCTCATATTGTGCCTGTGCGCCGTGAGCTATCAAGCTAAGCTAACAGGACAGGAATAGTGTGTGTTGCATGGGCCAAACCCCTTTCACGCATTAGCTTGTAGCTAACCAGTCGAAAGTTGGTTCAGAAAGTGGAGCGCTTTCTGGAAAGATACACTGTGCAGCCAGAATGTTGAATCGCAGAAGTCCACGGACCGTTTCCTTGGGCATTGATTCAGACGTCTATTGATCCTGCAAAGAAAGAAACATCGAATTGATTGAATACGCTACAGAATGCGCACACAATGAATTGAGACATTAGCCTGCTTGGGAAACAGGATCACCGCCTTTCAACGATGTAGCTTTGCAAACCACGTGCATGTTTGCAATATATGTACGAAGACGATAACAACGATGAACAATCAAGGAATCCTGTCACAAGAGAAGATGGAGCTCGACCTGGACATCCCGTCGTCACTTCAGAGCGATGGAAACTTGAGAAGATCTAACAGCGAACCTATGATAAACGGCCTGAGGTAAAATTCACAATATTTATTATTGTTTTGAAGTCACTTATGTTGTTATATCATCGTCAAACTTTTCCTATTATACAGTCGAAGTAATTTTAGACGTTATGAAACACGTTGGAAGTGTCTCAAACTACGTTGCCCGTGTTGCCTGCCTGGGCGTCATGTTTGGGCATTATAGGCGCGTTCTCAGCCATGATGGGAATGTCTCGCGCCTGTGATAACCAAAATGTAGTATTAGTAGACATCTCGCTAAGTTCACTACCACGCATGGCTCGTGTAGAAGTTCTGTCTCATCGGTAGGGAGAATTGACACGCGCCCATGCTAGAATAATAGCTTTCGAGTCAACAGGGCCAGCAGTCTCTCAAGAACGGACTGTGTTGGTAGTATAAAACTCGCACATTGGCACGACAATGGTGTTAAAATGAATTATTTAGATGCTGTGTTAACAATGGTCTTCTCTTTCCTCAGCGATGCGTCGCAGGTGTTCCAGAGAGAGGTTCTGCGTGGCAGAAGAAACAGCACGACTGTTGTTCGGCCGAGCATGGTATGGACCGAGTTTCAGAACGGTGCCTTTAAAGTAGTCTGAGATAAAAATGCTATGAGATGGTTAGAGTTACAGTAAATGTATGTTTTATGCTTTTTAGGTTCCGTCTTCGCCTGTACGTGTTCCTAGCACAAGACTACAAAAGATTAAACAGGTACAAACCTTTACATCATCATATGCATCAACTATATGCATCACGTATATAGTTACATGTATGTAATAGGAATCAGTGTGGTCTCACACAACAACACAGTCATTCTGCGCGTCTAAATCTCGAACATGACCATTTTGGAACGCCATTTCTGCTTTTTCTTTCTTGGGAACCGTTCTTGCAACATCCAGATATTTGTCACAAGTTTGATTTTTGTTTTACACAGACAATAGCATGTCAGAACTCATACACGTTCTTATGCGAGGGACCGTTTATAATACATGCTAAAATATGTTTTTGCAGTAAACCATCATTAATTCAGATTTGGGCTGATGGGTAGTAGCACATTTTAATTTGTAATTAAATGTGGTTATTGTGTGGGGGATGCAAAATATTTCCTCACTGAGACTGTAATATACTTGTTTGTCTGTAGGAAGAAGGCGTTGATGTGATGAACCGTGAAGCTGCTCATGAGCGGTAAGGGTTCATGTTTCTTCTTGTGTGTTCTGCTCCCTGGGGAGTTTGGGTTCTCATTTATCAGTTGCTGACAGTATGCAATATGCTGTCATTGAGTAGTACAGAGTACGCATAGAGCTGTTCGTGTGCTATGCATTCTCGCATGCAGCTTCTTAATAGCATGCTTAGCTCAGGTTTTTGGTTGGAGGGAAAGATGTCAATATTATTCTGTTTTGTTTTCTCCCCCATAATCTTTCCAGAGAGGTGCAGGCGGCCATGCAGATGAGCCAGTCATGGGAGGAAAGTCTTAGTCTGGTGAGAAAGAACACAATATTGTATTGAACAGTAATGGACTGCATGCAGTAGCTTTTTTGCTACCCTTTCACATTCCCTAACTGGTGGGTTTGTTGAAAAGAAATCTGAGGCATGCTAGAGAACTGATCATGGAGTTAACAGGACCACCAGTCTCTTAAGCCAGACTGGGTTGGTAGTATAATGCTCCAACACTGCATCAGTAATCTGCAACTGGTTTATTAGCAGAAGTGATACTGTGGTGTTGTGTAAGTGACACGGGTGTGTTTTAATTCTGTAGAGCGATAATGATTTTGAAAAGTCTTCATCATCGTCCCCGAAACGGATCGATTTTGTGCCCGTTTCTCCGGCTCCTTCGCCAACTAGAGGGATTGGGAAAAAGGTATGTCATCATCATAACCAGCAGTTGTAGCCTACTGGTTAGAAAGTCATGTAACCAGTGCTGCCCACTGCTCCAGGTTTGTGTTCCTGGTCTGTGCACTAACTGGATTAGTTGGTTAAATGCAAGGGACAGATTCCAAGTTTGGGTCACCATGCTTGGCCTGCACATCCCGTCACAATTTTATTGTCGTGTAATTTTTTTAATATTACCAACCTGTGAAGATTATTACCTTGATAAACCTTTAATTTGCTACAACTGGCTCAACTTGTAACAGAGAGACAAAGATACAAATTTGCTTATAAATTGCAGACTGCAAAACAAAACGCACACTAGAGAAGAAAATTGCATGTTTTCTCTGATTGAATTTGTTACTGTTCTCTCGTTTATGAGCAGCAGTGCTTCTCTCCCTCTCTTCAAATCCTGGTGAGCAGTAATGGTCTGACGCCCAGCCCTGTTCCCAGCCCAACGCGCCGCTTCAGGTGAGTTACTTGCATCATCTTGCCATTGTAGCTTGTGCATCTTAGCATGGACCTCTCAAGTCATTGATGTTGTCATGAAACGTCTGCCCAGCAGGAGGAGTCAGAGCCCCATCAACTGCATCAGGCCCAGCATTCTGGGTCCCCTCAAACGCAAAGGTAAAAGCTTTCATAACATTTTCTGTAGTGATGCATTACATTTGGGATGCCTGTAATCTAACTGTGATTTCTGTCACATTTTTAGGGGAAATGGAGACCGAAAGTCAGCCCAAGAGACTCTTTCAGGGAACCACTAACATGCTGTCCACAGAGGTGTCTCACCTGCCTGAACTCAACAGCTGGTGAGTCTTCAGAACTGTAGCAGTAGATCTTGTGTTCCTGAGGTTTGGG
>JAZGTI010017502.1:0-12164 GCA_036877585.1 Botia kubotai | reverse complement strand
TCAGAGCAGTACAAAATTGTAAACATGGTGCTACTGCCCAGGTATGTGATTACATTATATTGCTCATTTATTTTTTATTAAAAGCAAGATTTATGTCCACTTGGCAAAACCCTGTCCTGCTCCAGAATTTCGCAACGCCTACATTTCAAATCTCTCCTCCTTTAACCTCTTCTCAGCAGTGCCTCACCTCTGTATGATGTAGTGCTTAAGCATCTGTCAGTATACCTGCAATATGGATGAGCTACAGTTCTGTGCTTGCATCATCATCGTACCTTTCCTTTAGATTTATGGATTGAGCGAAGAAAATAGTTTTTCTTGTGCACACAGTTAAGCAGTGTCAGCCCTCAGCTATCCATGTAGCAGCAGTTGCTGAGGTCCACGCAGGCCAGTGAAGATTGCTGTTGTTTAGTTGCATGGTGTCAAGAGGCCCAGACTCTGTTTACACCAGGTATTAGATCCATCCCAGGCGATCTGATCAGAAGTGAGGCCAGATGGCAAAATGCATCTCTAATGTGTCTTCAATGCATCTTGAGTTTTAACTAAATAGATACTATATCCTACTGTGTTACTCCATGTTTATAAAGTAGAAAACAAACCATGAAAAAAAAAATATTCACTGTTTATCACAGATACACTTGAATTTTAATCTAAGCACAAATGTGACGTTTCAAGCAGATATCTGTTGTTTTCCTTAAGTACCTGTATTACGTGTGCTTTATTGTCATTGGCTGTTGAGCAGAAGATTTGTGAAAACTTGTTTATTTTAATATTGATTTTCCAGTTTTTCTGATTGGATGGTTATTTTCTATTGAAGCCACATGCAGAGTTGACAAACGCATTAGGGTGGATTAGAGTTCACATTATATTTATATTCTCTGAATGCGGTTTGATTGGTCTAATCATAATACATTTTGATCTCTGTTTACACCTGTATGTGGCACTGATGTCATTTGTACAGACCCCTCAAAGTGATGTAATTCTCCATATTAGTGTAATAACATGGTTGAGCTGAAGGAAGGTAAAGGTCAGGCAACAGATGAAGCAGATAAAGCACAGCTGCTATGTTTGCATCTTTTTATAATGCCCTATATTGGTGATAACACAGGTTGGATTTAGGTGTGCACTGTGGTATCATTAAAAAGCTCTCTGGTGAATTGCCATCATATCCATTTGATCCGTTAGAATTTTATGAAGCCTTTAGGAGAGTCTGTAAAGTCGGATCTTTCCTATACACCTGAGTTCACTTATGAGTCTTAGTTGTTTACCACCAGTCAGCTCTAAAACATTAAAGTAGTGTCAGCTACTATAAATACCAGTTAATCTGTTGGATGTTAAATCTTGTTCATGTTAGGTCGGCTTTAATTGAGCTGGGTAGAGGTTATTTTAGCCTAAAATCGTAACATAACAATAACATAAAATGGGTTGTGCTGTTATTATGATTATAGGCATGTGTATGTAATGTTGTTGTGGTAGTGAATCCTTTAGGTTAATTCATCGTACAGTACTGCTGGTTAAAGGAGCAGTAGTGTAGATGATGCAGGAGTTTGCTTTGGCTCTCATTGGCTAAGGGACGGCTAGTCTTATGAAAGAGCTGACATTTACTCTGTAGATTAACCTTTTCTGTAACAGTCCCCTCTAATACTTTATGCTAATGGTTTGTTTGAGAACACCCATATTGGCAGTACTGGTTTAGAGTAGCTATTTTCTATAGCTGCTCTCATTGATTTATGTCTAAATATCCAATTATGGACAATTATGTAATTGTCCTCAGATCTTTTCCTATTGTCCTCAGATCTTTTCCTCTTGTCCTCAGATCTTTTCCTCTTGTATGTTAGGCTCTTTCTTTATTTTACAGGATACAAGGGTAGGTTTTCACATAACATTTTTTCATCTGACCACAAAATTCACTTCTTTGCTTTTGAGGGATGCACTGCCAGTGGACTTTGTGATTAGAATTAATGATCAGCTATCAATCATCTCAACTATAGATGTTGTGGATGTATTCCTATAATGCACACATCAATACTTCCAAAAGCTTTTTAGTAATCCACTGATTGAACTCCACTATTACACTTGTGGTTTCAGCTCTTTATATGTTGTAGTGCTTTTAAAGCACAGAAGGTTTTCTCAGAGGAATCTGTTATTTATAACTGCTATGTGTGCAGCGTTTACTTTATATAAAATGTAATCAAGAGATTTGTGGGTAATGATGGTATAAATAAAAAAATGTCAGCAAAAAACACAAAGTGAACAAATGGAGATATTTTATTGGAGCCACATAAATTTAAACCTAATGCACAGACATAAAATGGGCTGTTGAAATGGGCTGTATATATTTATACATGAAATAAGGATTTGTATGCTTATATATTGCCATGGTTTATGAGAACATATTACCATTGGGGATTTGCTTTTTTTTGCTTTGTAATAAAATAGAAAGAATTCTAACACAATGTCCTGTGTTGTGCTGCTTATGTTGTGGTATGTGGTCAGCTTATAAACCACGTTGCTCATTTCCTGCTTCAATGCATGACTGCTTCCGAGGAGGGAAATGCTTGCCATATATTTCTCTCAGAATTTATTGATATAAAAATAAAACTGCAATGTGACGTGCAGCACAATGCCTCTGTGACATAAAAACCGGGCAAAAACTTGACAAGAGAAGGAAACAGGGGCACTGTTTTGGATATGCTGTGTATGGTGAGGAAGGAAAACAAACTCCAGAGACGAAGTCAACCCGCCTCGAATAGGAAACAAGATTTTGTTCACTTGGAAAAAGAACCCCCTCCTCCCACATGAGAAAGTCAATATGATAGAAACTAGAAATTACAAGCCACTAAAGGAGCGTTTAGTTAACTCTATCAAAATAGATAACTTTATCAAAATAAATTATTGTGGAATAACTCCACATTTAGTTATCTAATTTATCTATTTATCTATTTAAAGGCATCAGAATCAATCGGGAAAAAAAATCTCCAAATCTGTTTGTTTTGAATAACATTAAGTGGCCTTTTGGAAGTAGAACTAACCAAGTAAAGCATTTAATTAATCTCTTATTTGAGCAGCAGCAAGGCTTTTCATTAATTGCCTGAGGGATCTGTTGTAGTGTTTCTTTCTCTATATCCCAGCAGGCCATTCTGTGACCCTCTGGCCTTGTGCACCGGCCTTTGGCACTTCAGTCCTACTGGCACCTGGATGTTTACTGTATGCTCTGAAATACATTATGCACCCACATTCCACAACACATACAGTAGTTTCCTGTCTTCATTTCTCTCTCTCTCTTTATTTGTTTTTCTGTCATTTCCTTAATAGCACTTGGCTAATTTTATTTCATGATGTGTTGTCTCTGGCCCTGACACATTCTCTTGCACATTGTGACCAGTAATGCTGTGTTGCAGTTAGCGCAGCTGTTGTTGAACAGATCTTGTTACTGCATGATGATCTTTGGATTCTGATGAAACCATTTCCTAACTGCAGGCTATGTGTGTTCGCATGGGTGTTGAGGTATAGGTATCAGCCTGCGGGCACATACAGTACATTTCCTGAGGATGTGTGTGGAATGGTGTCCTCTGTTTTCTATAACGCTTTTTTTTTATCTCTGCTTGTTTCTCAGCATGTTCATTGATTTGTTGAAGACAATTCCCTGCTGTAACTTCCTTTTCATTTCCTGTTTCTCTCTTTTCGCTCTGTCTTTCTCTTCCCCAGCTTAATCCTATTACTCCTCTTTCTCTTTAAAACCAGCCTATCACTGCCTCTCTTATACTTTTATTGAACATACATAATTCCTTCACTTATATATATATATATATAAATTTAAAAACAACAACATAGTAATATCACAATAGTACTTTTAGTGAAGGATAATGTTCCATGGTGGGCCTATTTATTTGGTATTCAAATGTATTTAAAAGTATGCAACAAAATGAATGTCCAAAAGTGCTATTACCTCTGTATTACCTCTACATAATCAACAACATAGTAGCAATACTGTTAGTAATGCAACACGCACCTTTATTTAGCTCTAATCAAACTATAAATCTGTATGCATTTTTAAACAGCACTTTGGCAACTTTGTCTCTTTGGGCAGTCGGTTACTTTATAAAGATTTAATTGGTTTAACCCAGCGAGCCGAGGTACTGAACCATATTCACTGCTTGTTCCACTAAGGCGCGTTATTCCGAGCACTCGCTATTCCAAGTACTATTGTTAGAGGTGATGTAATGCAACTTGTCTTGTAGAAAGAAGGAGATCTCTTTGGTCCAGCGCGTGGACCACCAGCATTGATCTCCAATGAGCGCCTTTATTTCAAAATTACACCAGGGAACATGATCTATTTGTACCTTTTGTTTAAAATGCTGAGTAAGAAAACCTGACGTTTTTTGATAACACTACATACGACTTATTGGGACTGCAAACCTAGAGAAGTCAGCACCGCCGCCCCCTCGCCAGCCTTACTGGTTGGTTCTCACTGCAGCTCGTTTGACACCCTCTGGGCTGGAGAGAGGGAGCGAGAGCCTGATCCGCTAGAGATGACAGTTGGGAGATGAGCTCGGCCAGATGACCGTGTCAAACCCCGACAGTCCCAGGCGAGCATTCTCTCCAACATTATGACAGAGCAAGCGTCCCGTCCACGTGCTGTTTATCGCAGAGGAATGGGCATTTTATCACTTCTCGACTGTCAGAGTTGCTGTGAATGGGCTTGAATGGGTGTAGGATTGCGTAAGACTGCACGGTAATTTCGGAGTTCGCCTTTCCTTGGATCTTCTTCGAGCGACTCTTCTAACATGAATAACACAAACAATCTGCGAGTAAGTGATGACATTTTGCACACCAGATTGCGATTCCTCGTTCCTCGGATGTTATTATGTTGATATATATATATTATCGGGATTAGAGGAGTTTGATATAATGTAGTTATTTAAAAGCATACTTGCAGTGATATTAACGTAGACGGGTAATGGATGACATAAGCTCAGGTAGCGCTGCGTGGTTGCATGCAGGTGCGCGTGCAGCAGCAAGGTCAGATGCCCACGCACACTCAATACCTGCATACACGAGATGATGCGGTGAGTGGATGATGCGTGGAGGAGGCTTTTCTGATTTTGTTGGGCGAAATTCAGTTTTTTAGAGAAAGTAAGCATTATATATGTTCTTATAAAACGGACTGTTAAACTTTCTATCCAGTCATCTTGAAATGTATTTTTTTAATCCAAAAGGATTGGGCTAATAATATTGCTATTTTGACATTGTGGCAGATGTCCAGCCCCTCTTTATGACCAATGCGTATGGAGGGGCTGGACATGTGCCACAATGTAAAAATGTAGTATAAACCCAGAGCATATATTGCCAAAATTAAATAGTCTGAAAAAAAAAACAAAATGTTCTGCTGCTGTTTTGTCTTGCAATAGTACTAGAAAGCCTTGTAATCTGCTAGGATGTAGGCTGAATCTCTGGTCAGGATGTTTGAAGTCTACCTACATGTTATTTATGGCCAAAAGTGCATTCGATTTTGAACCTCTGTAAATGTTGATGTACAAATGTGTATATATGAGGTCTGCGTACAGAACTGTATATTAAAACAACTGAAGTTGTTTCCACTGTTATCCCATGACATCTATTAATGTCATATACAGTCCTGTTTCACAGCCCCTACTTAATTTACAGTGGTTGTGTATGTAAGGTTTGGTGTCAGGATTACATTAAACTGGCAGAAAGGTCATGTTTGAAGAGATGTTTAGATGTAGAGGTAGCTTGCTCTTTACAATTGGAAGATTTCTCAGGGTTGGTCTGAATCATCTCATTCGTGACTCAGGATGTTGTGTTTGGTCTCAGGAATTTAATCAATACATTTTAACGTGGGAAGGTTTGACAGCTTGTGATGTGCAGGATTTAGTTTAGGCTGGCTAGCTGTCGCTGCAGTTGAATCATTACCATCTGGTCTGAATCCATTTAAGAATCAATATTTGCTGAAGAGAGATGCAGTTTCTTCCTACTGCATGTCTTTCAAGCTGCAGCCACAGCACATAGAAATTGTAGCTTAAAACAATTGTAACTTGAAACTGTATTTGTAGATATCAGCAAATACTTGCCCTTGATTTGAGACAAAATATGTCTTGTATGTTCTAGGATCTATAAAATATTTATTAGCAAATAGTCTCATATTTTTTGTTGCTAAAACTTAATTCTTATTCTTTTAAAGGAAAGAAAGACTAAATGTATGTGTTGAAAGTATAAAGATATCTGTTAAGTCTTTGCAGAAATAAAAGAAATTTAAAGAAATGACCAGTACAGATTTATTTAAGCACATTTGTTTAAGGTAATTCATTTTTAATTCATTCAATTTTAACAGCCTTGATATTTTCACGGTTCGGTTAAAATGATAGAGAAGACTGATTTATGGTCAGTGCAGACTAGTGTAATTTAACAGGTTTGTCTAATATACTGGTGCAGTCAAACATAAGAATGTCCCTGACAAGACAGGCAGGTCCATACAGACCCATACACTCTGATTTGACACTCTCACTTGCTTCCTGCCCCATTCTTACTTAGCCCTTCATTCTGTTTGGATTGACTGTCTGAAGTCTTGGGACAGTTGCTTAGCTGAGCTAAGCCATTTTCTGTCAAGCTGTACTGTATATTTTTGGTTTTGACATTACCATTCATCTGTATAGGGACCAGAGAATGGCAAGATGTGTGGATGGTTTGGAGGACAGACAGCAAGATGGACAGGGAGAATTTCACTATTGAAGGCTGTATGCATGAGTGAAGCAGCCCTGTCACTGTGTTTATGTGGCTGCCAGTCTAAAGGTTTGAATGCTGGTGTATTCATTAATTGATTCAGAAAGAGAAAGCAAGCATAGGTACTGCAGAAATTTCAGCTTCACTCACACTCACATCGCCCATGTGGAGGTGTGTGTTCATGGGTGCATGTGTCTGTGTTTTTATGAATTTTAACACTCTTAGGACGAAATAAAAACAGCTAAATGAATAAAGATGGCAGTCTGGGAGTTTACTGAAATATTTCTGTACAGTTAGGCTGGTTTTGGGCTCTCCTGACCACGATCAGGTATGTGTTCCATAGGAACCTTTCGGAGCCTCAGAACTTTTTTTTGCACAAAAGGTTCTTTGTAGTGAGAGGTTGTACAAACTATAAAAAGGTAAGAAACAAATGATTCTTTTAAGAAACTTGAAAGACTGAAAGGTTCTTTGGGGTGCCAAAAATGGTTCTCAAACAGTGGGGTGTCAATTGGTCCCTCTGCCTGTGAATGACTGTAGCAATAGTGCAAGTTTCTTAAAGAGCAATTCACTGGATTCTTCAAAAAGCTAATCCTCACCTAACTTATTAGAATGCCTAATAAATCAGACCTGTTAGGGTAGGGACGACTCAGATAATGTATACACTCCACGCATACATGAGAGAACATAACTCTCCCATACCAGCATGTTGCAGTAGTCTGTAGTCGGCATTCAAATAGGAAAACCGGAAGAGATAGAACTGTGGATATACAAAGCAAGCAGTGCTTGCTTTTACCATTGTTTACACCAACCACACTCATTACAGACGGATATGTGTAGCTTTTTTAATCATGTCTGCTAAGTTGTAGCTGGCACTGGCATTGTCAGCTCTTGGTCATCTTCTTGTGAATAAAAAAGAAAGAAATGGATAAGGAGAAACCACTGGGATATCATTGGTTTGCTTTTGTCAGTTTAGTTTTTGTTCTCATTTGCTATGCTGAATGGCCAATCAGAGCTCTGCCACAGATTCAACATGCAGAGTCGGCCAAAAACAGCTGATAGCCAAAAAAACTGAAGCTGACATTCAGCCGATATTCAAAAACCACCCGACATTGCCTGTCAGCTGACCATCAGCTTGGTGTGTTCGGGCTTTAAAATCATCAAAGCAAAAAAATATGAAAACTTATCAACCTCATATTGACAAGTTAACCCATCCCTTTAAGCGAACCACCAAAAAGTTATTTTTAATTATAACAAGATCCAAGTGATAAAGCATTTCACTTATTCCCTTCCCTTAATGCAAAACACAACCCATCAAACAATGAAGTTGTTATTTGCATTAATAGGTTACATATGTTTCCTAAACTTGGAGACCTGTGATATAAATAATTATTACCTCCACATCTGCTGTAAAATGCCAGTTTTGGACACATGACCAAAACACATTATTATTATTGGTTGGAGAGGTTTTTTATGGGAAAACCAACCTACTGGATAAAAAAGTTAATAGGAATGCATTGTTCAGGATAAGGTCCTGTTTGCTCAAGTTGTGAATAGGCCATTACTAGACTGCTACTTCATGAACTACATTATGTGTTTAGAGAGGAAAATTTTTTATATACCAGCTCTATACATGTGTTAGAGAGACACATTCTTGTGTGTAGAGGCTGTGTTTGAGAAAGTATGTTTGGCATATTTATATTTATATAGGTGATTAAATATTCATATGTCAAAGCTGTGTTTTTATATTCAAGTTAGAAGAAGCAGTCTGATGTTTTAGTGGGAGAGAGGGCAGTGTGTGGGCTCCATGTGTGTTAGTATGTGTGTTATTGATGTGGACTATTGTTTGTGGGCATCAGTTGCTCTGTGTGCTGTATCTAGGTAGTTGCTTTTTGCATGGAGGTCCAAACTTACAACACTGAAATCCCACACAAGCAGCCTTTTGAGTTTATATAGAGCATTTTCCTTAGGGCTCTTCTGCCTTTTAGCTCAGCAAGCTCCGTTGAAAATGCAAGTTAAACTTAGTTTGACATTAAACTGTTGGTTTAGTATTTGAACATGGGGAGGGTGATATGCTTGTTTTAAATGACCACTATAGTGCAGACACACATATTGACTAAGTGTTTTATGTGCTTTTTTGTTGCTTTGCCTATTTTTCCTATATCTATGAGATGTTTTTGATACTGGAGGCTGCAGTGAAGTCAATGATTTGCAATATTTGTAATACTGTTCTGGAGACTTATTGTATATACTTACATATGTTTGACCTACTAACAGTGTGGTCTGTGTGTTTTAAAAGAGCACATCTAAATGTATGACCTATATGTCCTAAAATATCTCTTTCTACTCGCTCTTGCTCTCTTACTTACACCCCCTTCTCCCATTATCCTTATCCTATATCCTTATTCCCACCCTATTCCATTATTCTGTATCTCTTCAAGGGAATTTGTGTGTTTCTGTTCTCATTACTTCCCTTTCTCTATTTTTGTTTTGATTCTTTTCTGTATTTTTGTCTCATTCCACCATGACTCTTTTCTGTGTGTATTCGATCCTGCTGTGAGCTGCTCTCAGCATGTGTGAGAATGATCTCAAACAAGTCTGTCACTCGATGCTTTTGCATGTGTAGAGAATCTGACTACACACACACACACACACACACACACACACACATATATGCCCTGAGACATATATATAGGAAGAATAATGACCTAATGCTAGTTTTAGTTAATGCTAGTTTTTAGAGTAATGTTGCCAAGATGTTAGGAGAGACAAAAAGGCATTCATATGATGAAATAATAGAAAGAAAATGAAATAAAGTTTTTGGTTTCTGTTTAGAATTTTTTTTATTGTATTTTTATACAATATATTGTATATAAGGGACAAAAATGACACTTGGTTTGTAGATTAAACCACATCCAAGGAATAGAAGATTTTTCTTCTGTTAACGGCACACAATCTGCACGCAATCTGCACACAATCTGCACGCAATCTGCACACAATCTGTATTGCTTGTGTATATTGGTATCTTTTACTATTGGTGTCTGCTCATCTTATGCAATACTTATGGGAAGTGTTCTAAGTAGACAACATAAACAAATTAAGAACACAATGGAAATACAACAGACAGGAGAGAGATAGAAATCTCAAAAAAGTGAAAGCTTTATATTTATTCACACTAGCTCTGAGAATGATTAAATGAAGCAGTGATTGAAATGTATTTTTTCTGTAAGCTTGTTGAGCTCCATGCAGATTAAGTGGAGTCGCATCTTTTTAAGATGACCAACCTAGACCAAGCTAGACCAAGATGTCTCTCTCTGTCTGTGTTTCATTCTATGATAATTGCGTATTCATACACTTCTCTTTGCAATCATCACACTTGCAATAACAAAATCTGCAGATTGAATCTCATGGTCTGTCTGACCAAAGGCCAATTGTGGTTGAACAGGGCCTGCCATAATAATAATAAATGGAACCGTGAAAGAGGATTTAGTGCATGTCATTTAGCATTTGAACAGATGAGTGCTGTAGAAAGGCATGAGATGGATATTGATTAATGCATGCTCATGTTTTAGATGCTTGACATCAGTTGTTTTGATGGGTTGCTCAGGTAAATTGTTATATATATATATATATATATATATATAACAAATAATTGTGTATAATTGTAAATTAGGTATCTCCTGCTCTTGATTTTCACATTACTATGAGTTTTTTGTCACTCTCTTGCACATGTAACATAGATTAGTTCTGACCTCTGATATATGCAAGTATTTCCACCACTGCACAGCTTGACCGTCATACCAGCCAGTCTTAATGTTGACCAATCCACCTTTTCCTAGATTTTCCTAGTATTTTTCTCCTATTTTCTCCTTTCTTTCTCTCTCTCTCTGTCTCTTAGCGGGGCAGTTAATCCTTGCACCTTTATTAGACATGCTAATAAAGAGCCAGTACACTGCCTCTTCATTACACGAGTCACACAGCTGCGTTTATGCATTAATTAATGACTTAATAGCGTACTGGAAAACTGATGTCAAAACGGTTTAGTTCTGTGTTACAACCCTTGCTGTGCCACCGAATGAGACATTTAGAATCAATTACCAAGCTGTGATACACTAAGTTTGTTTCTTTGTTACTGTAAATAACCTCTTTCAGACCAGTGAATGTTCAGAAAGCTGGAACGTCTTATTCAGACATAATGTGCAGAGTACAACTGTGAGTGTACAAAGCAGCCTGATGTCGATTCTACAGGGGGTCTTTCTGCTGTACAAGCGATCTGTCGACACACCCTCCGTGCCATGATCTTAATGAGGCACAACAGTTCTGTTTCACACAGTCTAATGGAATGTTTATCCAAACAGCATGACAGAGAGTTCATATGGGACAGTTTGGTTACTATGATTACACTAATAAACTGCTGGTTGCTGCGGGTGCTGTTGATTTGTGGAGCCAAAAGTTACAGTTTTAATGTTTGTTGGTCATTTAGCACTGCAATCAGAAAGAGGGAGTATCTTAACAGCCTGTGTATTTGTACAGGGTTGGCTGTACTTGTGAGGGCCATATATAAAAAAATACTCCCATAAATGTAGTGAAACATGTTAAAAACTGACTTGTTAGGTCTTTTGAACTGGTCCTCCAATTTTAAAAGCTTATAAACCAGCCAAATTATGTGTTGCTTTATCAAATAATGTTAACAGGTTTCTTTTGTATAGGGTTAGAGTATAGTAAATACCTTCATCTTAGTATGATAATCATTGTGTCTCAGTTTGTGCTCAGCAGTTTGTCAGGCTGCCCATCAGTGATGTTTAAAAGTTTATATGAAAACTTTCAACAATGAGTCAACAATGCCAAATCTCTTTCCCCGTGATATGTCATAGCCACATACCCACCTTTATCTACTCAAGACATTACACACCTTTAAAAAAGGTAAGTGTACCAGAAAATCAGGTGATGTCATAATCATACATCTCTAGTCATGCATCTCCAGCATTCATCAAAGTTAAAACCGTGTAAAGGACATTTAAAGCATTTTTATTATGTCCATTCAGGAGAAGAGGTGACGTCTAAAAGGGAGCATATCATCGAAAAGAAGATTTTCCTCACTCTTTGCAGCTGAAAGAGTTTGTTGATCTATGTTGACGTATTGTCACATTCACAGCACAAAGCATTCCACATTTATGGGTAAAAAAGATTATTCAGAAATTATATTAAGAAAGCACATTGAGGTACTGACCATCCACGTTAAACAGCACCTATTTAGTATTCAGCAGCCTGGCCTACCCTGATGAACAACAGTGAGAAGCACACTGCATAAACTTGACATGCAAAGAAGTTGTCCGACCATAACAGAGGTCATTTACATAAAGATGTCTTAAAGGTACAGTAGCATAAGCAGCCATTTTAATTCTTGACTGTCAGAGGCGTAAGATATC
>JAZGTI010017501.1:0-12164 GCA_036877585.1 Botia kubotai | reverse complement strand
GGAATATTATATCCCACAGTATAGTACACAGCACATTAGTATTCCATTCCAAACACAAGCCATTCTCTCAAACTGCAATGGCTTTTATCCCAGGGTCTAATAACCTGTGGGATTTAGGATTTAGAATTGTTGTGTAATTCAATCACTGTGCTGCAGATGGGAGAATCCTAAGCTGCGAAAAGCGGTGCGTGTCGAAAAGAACAAAATAATCAAAAGAGAAAGACTGAAACAAGTCGACACACACGCGATTCCTCAGCAGGATATTTCTTCAAGCTACTGAGCTTGTTTTGTAGGCTAAGAATAATGCAACCACACAAATGCGTGCGCATCGTTCGTTTACACAACACTTGTGCTTTAACAGCGTTAAACGGCCCCTTCAAAGCCAACGTAACAAACTACACTCTCCCGTCAATTTGCACTGAATTTGAGGACATGATCCTGCCAGAAGCTGAAATTGTGACAAACAGCTCCGCTTACGCAGATCTGCATTCATGTAAGCGGGATCCAACGGTTTCACGGAGAGCAAAGCACAAAGAGAAAAACGTAGGTGCGACGCAGAAACAACCTTGCAGGCAATTTCTCCTTTACTGTAACCAAGTGCGTTACCGAAAGGCAATTTATGCTTGTTCTTACAAACTGAAGGACGAGTCTAAATTGTTTTCTGTGATAATCAAGAGCCTGCCAGAGATGCTATTAAGGAAGATTACCTCGTTTTGAACGTGGAACATTCTTGTGAAAATGAGCGTTTTAGCAAATTAAAGGAAGGGTAGAAGGTTTTTTGCAGAAACATTTTTTTTATTATGCTGGTTGAAGGTTTCTTCACATTCTGAAAGCAATCACAACATAAAGTGGCATATATATATATATTATATTTTCTTTTGAAGGCACAGGAACATAAAATATTCATCCAATCATTGCACTTTGTTACTTACACAGTGTATGGGTGAACGCGCGGAGCTATAGTCCGCTGTGAGGCAGAATGCAGAATATCTGGGGGAGTCATCATCAGGTAAAACTGACCTACACCAGAGAGAAGAAAATTATTCACATGCATGCATCCGGCAGAAGCTTTTATCCAAAACGACTTACATTTTATCAGTTGTGCGTTCTCTGAAATTAAACTTTTGTTAATGCTGTTGCTGTTGCTATGCTCTAACGACACTTTTATGGTCAAATAATCACACAAGGCCAAACTGCAGTGATTCTATCCACAGACCAGTCAGGAAAGCTCTCGTACCTGCGGTTTGTGCCAGTGAGGGATCACCTGCAGTCTGCACAGACAGGGCGGTGGCTGTTCCCTCGCTCACAGAGGCTTCTGGGAAATATGCACAACGCGGATCCCCTCCGGTACGTTCTCTAACAGGATTGCCTCCGCTGCGCAAAGGGTTTTGAATTACCGTCTGGGAGGAAACAGTTACATAGCAGTTATATATAGTACATAATAGTAGCGGTCCATTAGCGATATCGTCTGGCATTTAGTCATTCAGTATAATATTTATCTTCTGCTCTAATGTGTTGTCATGTTCTGTTGGGTTTTGAACGCTATTGAGTGCTGTTAAACATTTCAGTCCAATAAAGAACTATGAGCAGAATGCGATCCTAAGTGATAGTGGTGCTGATGCTGGGCAGGAGTTGGTTGCCATGGCACCAGCTGTGATGATTCCGTACCTGTGTGACCGCCTGCTGGGCTCCGGTGAAGTTGGCTGAGGACAGCACATCACCTGCCCCTCCCTTCCCTCGAACATCTGATACCTGGATCACTCGATAGGTCACCTGAAGGGCAGACAGAGGCCCTCACTGCATTCTTCAAAGATTCATGATTAAACGAATAGTACAACCGAAACTTCCGTTATTGTTTATTTCTGTATGCTGACGTGTGTTCTGTATATTGTATGTATCATAAAAAAAAGCAGCTTAATGACAGCTTTATGACAGCTTAATTTAAGGAAGAACACGTGAATGTAAAGCTTCTAAAGTTAACATGCTGTCAGGTTTAATGTCAATGACATTTGACACAAAAAGTGACATTTAATGTCATTTGGATTACGTCACCGACATCAAACCTGACACACTGAAAGCTGCAACATTTGATTTAAAAGCAATTTCAGTGAATTTAACATTGAATTGAATTGAACCTGCAGTCTGTTTCTCACACAAAGCTGTCGTTTATTTCCAGGTTTTTCATGAACATGTGAGCAGAACACTCTCCTCATTCTGTCCTTTATATAAGAACTATGTCAACAACCACTTAGTATTGTTGGACCATGACAACCCTACAATGATTTGGGTACCATGACAACCCTACAAAAAAGTAATTATGAAAACAAGACTTTTACCTGCTTCTGATGGCCACAGAAGCTGACATGTGATTCAACACCCGAAAATGTTTTCAGGAGTGTTTTTAGCACACAGCATCTCCTGACTGCATTTTTAATTCATCCGTTTAATATCCAGCCCTGCAGTCGTGCAGCGAGCTGTGGATGATCTAATTTAAAGGTTCTTTTTAGCACAGTTGTTCGCTAAAAGAATAAGTATTTGTGGAAAAGCCCTTAACAGTACCCTGCCTGATCTCCCCGTCATGTGACTCGCCTGCTGACTGACATGTGACACAGGCTCAGTGCCAATCCCAGCCCGAAACTGCAGTCACATGACTGTCCACACTAATGGTACTAATGAGCAAATCTCATGAAAACAGGTCCGGGTTACATTCTGCCTCAAAATCAAAGTAAAACAAGCATGATTTTATTCTTGCTTAAAGGAAATAACTTTCGGGATAATTTAGAGCTTTTGCAATGTGATATCTTAATGTTTTAAGACACTTTCACCAATCAAACACCAAATTATCAGAAGTAATACCAAAATTTTTACTGTATCACATTAAAACAAAATACTGTGTTTTTTTAGCTTTGCGTTAATTAAAGGCAGTACAACAAACACTACTAAGTCAACATAAAAAAAGCAATTTAAAAAGCAATAAAAAAAAGCACACGGAAATGCATTAATATTTCAGTTACGAGAATTTGATTTATTATTATTATTATTATTATTGGAATAAGAGAAAAATCTTTCATGAAAATGTCACAACGCAAAATCCACTCCTAAAAACAAGCTTCTGTTGAAAACTTAATTTCCTAGTTCCTTCTTTTGATTTTGAAGTGAAAAATGACCCGGACAATGTTATTGACAGTTTTTGTCAGAATCAACAGAGAAAAACAATACTATTTTACCTCTTCTATTCTTCAGCATCCAGATAAATTTACAATGTCTGACAGAAAACCTGCTGTTCCTGCACTCATAAAGGACGATGTTGAAAAGATAGCCCACCTGTCCACCAGAATTTTCCATGCGAAACTGACAGGGAATGTTGCCATCCACAAAAGCTGAAGGCTGGGATACCCTGGTGACTGTGACAGGGACGCCTAGAGCGGCTTTATTCCCTGTATTAGCTGAAAGAAACCAGATCAATGAAATGATGCCACACACTGACACATAACTGCTTTTAAATTAATCACAGCATGTCACAAAGACTCGACAACACAGAACAGACAATGCTCAGTTTTCTGGCATCTACCGGATATAAAGCGTCTTGGGAATAAATAAGTATATGAGGGAAAAAAAGAAAACTGCTTCAAATTACGCATGTATTAAGACACAAACATCCTCTTACCCATTACAAAATAAAAACACATGATTTTCATGCACAAAACATAATGCCATACCTTCTGTTATCTGAACAGCCTTCTTTTCTTGTGTTTTGTGACTGTAGACAAAAAGATTTAAAACTGATTTATTAAAAACATAAGTTGTTCTTGCAACATTCATAATACTAAACGTATTTTTTTAAACAAGTACGTGTAGAGGATTAACCTGAACAGATAAAGACTACGAACGCTAAATTTAAATATTGTTAAACTCTCCCAGAAGTCACAGAACGACTTTGAGAACCGCCAGAAGTTTTTGTTCAGAATTGCTCTGCAAACCTAATGCAGAAGACGCATATGATTCCAACAGCCGGATAATGCAGCAATGCAGTCACAATCAAACTGCATTCAACTTTTCTTGATCCTTGAATCTTCAAACGTACACAGCATGTCTTTTCCTAAATGTGCTCCACCAGCCCTGAGTGTTAGGAAGTTGGATGCATTACCTCACTGAAGTGCGTAAGTTGTGCTTCAGCATGTCCGTCTAACTGCAGTTGACACGCGAGTGGAAGTGTTGATCACGGGAACAAACACTCAGGTCATGTGAGTAATCTTCTTTCTTTTCTTCTGTCGGTTGCTAGGTGGGAAACTAACTAACTTAGTTGCGTTACTGCCACGAACTGAGCTGGAGTACAGAGCAGCCGGGAAACTTGACTTTAATAATTTTTTGTTGTGAAACATTTTAACCATCCAAACATGTCTTCATGACGATCTATGATAAACAGCTCAATACTGTTGAGTATTATAGCAATACTCTCCCTTCTTATCTTTTATTATCAGCAAATAACGTACAAGAATCTGTCTGTAATAAATAGCACCGTGTGAAGTTTCATTACACAATTCTTACTGCAAGAAAGAGAAAAGGAGAGAGAAAAAGGAAATTGTAACGGGGTACTGCTATAATTTGAGTAATTCTTGTCTTTTTGTTGCATTTACACGACTGTCACCAGCAGATGTCCTCAGCGTTCTTCGTTTCGAGTAAATGGTTTAATTGATTTGTTTCGTCCAACATTTGTTGTAATGCGCTCGTTTAATCGCAGCCCATGACAGTATACAAGCACATCGGTGTTGCATATACAATACTTTTACTTTACAATAATTTTACTTTAAGCTGAACATGTAAAAAACGATTAAGGACATTAAAAACGAACAAGTGTTCGGATACATTTGTTCACTTGCTATCTTTGTCCAAATACAATCGCCCGGGTGTATTTGTCGCATGATACGTTTTGCTTTGAGTTACAAAATACACACAACCTTTCACCTACTTATCAAAGGAACGACTTTTAACTTAGTTTCCGTCAGAGCGCTGTTGTAAGAGCACACGTAGAAACGCATTGGCCATAGCTCTGGATTTGATTGGCAGCTTGCTGATTTGAAGAATCGTATTGGCTCAGAAAACGGGGCGTAGCCTTAAGAGCCCGCCCCCAAATAGTGTCACAGCAATAAGCCTCCGGATTGATCCCCTTATTGGAACTCATTCGTTCCCGCGGTAGTCCTGCAGCAGACGGCTGAACGTACACGATGAGCGCTCGAGTTCTTGTCGGAGTTAAACGGGTCATTGACTATGCTGTCAAGGTATACACACAAATCAGTAAATTTCAGATCTCAGTAAATCCTTTCAAATATTTTTGATTCAACATTGGGCGGTTCATGACCTCAAAGAGAGCTGACTTTAGCCAGTTGTGCTATTGAATGAGGTTAGACGTGAACTGGGGTGTTAGATCAAGGTCAGTCTTGTATATGGACCTGTGTTAATTTTCGTCCACGATTTCATGCGTAACGAGACACAACACTTTTGCATTATGAATATTTAATTGGGCATAATAATATTGGGCAATGAGTTGCGGTTTTGCTTTCAGCACAGCTGACCTCACCCGACCAGCTGTACTTTTATGAGCATGGATCGTGTATGTGGGTAGTTAAGATGTCTTGTAGCGTAAAATACTGTGCCATCTACTAGTACTGTCATCAACTAGTTTCTTAAAGAGTATCATCAGAGATGTATCATCACTTTAATGTTTGTGTAATATATAAAACAATTCTGCATGTTATTATAAAGTAATCCATCAAAACTAACAAAAATACATTGTCAGATATTGAACATTGTCCGAGAGTAATATTTAATGAGTGTTCTGGAGGCGAAACTAATCTGTATCTTTGGCTAGTAAGGTACTTGATGTTTTACACTTCTTGTTTGTGCACTACTTGTATGCAGGTTCACACACTGATTGATTGGTCTTATTGAATTTGCTGGTTATCAATACATTGTCCAACATCTTGTTACCAGTATGTGATTTCCAAAGCAGTTTAAAACTGACAATGTTCTGGTTATTGACATAGTTTATACGTTGTTGTTTGCGGTCATTTGATGTCAACAAACCTCAGAGCTGATTCAGCTGTGATCCAGTAACCCTTAGACTTCTGCATGGGAATATTGATTCAGGAGTATGTGGCCAGCATTTTACTGAGGTTGGTAGAGATACAAGCAGATTACTGAGTGCCGTCTGCATGCAAGTGGGTTATGAAACAGCCCCCATGGTATCTGGATCTGTATGCGCCCTCCGTGCTACCCTTGGCAGACCATGCACACTGTGAGGTTAATCATGTAGCCTCATGTTTAGAATGAGGCTGTTATTGCATTGTACAAATGACCATCATAATCCACACATGTGATGAATGACTTCAACAGACCAATTAAAACCAATTTTGGAATGATGAAAGACACAGACAACAGTCATCGAAAATAAATTGAATTCTGTCATAACTTTCTACTCATGTTGTCGGTTTGGATTTTTGTCCGTACGCTCTTCAGATCCGAGTCAAGCCGGATCACACCGGAGTGGTTACAGATGGCGTCAAGCACTCGATGAATCCCTTCTGTGAGATCGCAGTGGAAGAGGCCGTCAAACTCAAGGAGAAGAAGCTTGTGAAGGAGGTGGTTGCTGTCAGCTGCGGCCCTCAGCAGGTTCAGGTTGGAAAAAACGAGCATTTGAAGCACACAAAGTTCACATTTTTTCACAACTTTTGCACCCATTCATTTTTACAAGCCCTAGCTGATGTCTTTTAAATTTTATGATTGGTCGTAAGCGTGTATGTGTTCTGTCACATTGTGTTTACGATGTCTCTTTTTAATGGGACTTTGCTAGGACAGGATATTGAATTACAGCTTATCGGTAAAGGAACTAATATAGGAATGTGTGTTGTAGGAGACGATCCGGACGGCTTTGGCCATGGGTGCTGACCGCGGGATACACGTGGAAGTGTCTGGAAAAGACTATGAGACACTTGGTCCTCTGCAGGTCTCCAAGATTCTGGCTGCACTGGCTAAGAAGGAAGAGGCCAATCTGGTTATACTGGGTAAACAGGTAACTGACTCAACTTTCATCATTTAACTACATTAACATATTCCTGAAGATTTATCAAAGGTTCTTTCAGTTTGTAACTGTGGATTTGTGACGTTCTTTTAGGCCATAGATGATGATTGCAATCAAACCGGGCAGATGACAGCAGCCCTGTTGGACTGGCCCCAGGTCAGTTTTCTAGTTTTGTTGTCATCCGTAAATATATTCAGTGGTGACTGATAAAACAGGCATCACTATTACTGTTGCTCTTGCGTGGAGTTTTGTTGCTGTGCTATGTGATGTAATACATAATGTAATACATAAAGGAGGTTTGGTAAGGAGCTCATGAATGAACCATGACTAATGACCAATCAGCATCAATGATCAGAACTATCTGTTTTGTATTAATTCATTTTCTAGGGAACATTTGCCTCTGAGGTGACCATAGATGGAGAGAAGTTGAAGGTGGTGAGAGAAGTTGATGGTGGACTGGAGACCATTAAGATCAAAATGCCAGCTGTGGTGACTGCAGACCTCCGTCTCAACACGCCCAGATACGCCACACTGCCCAACATCATGGTACAGTGACATCACTGTAAAGTAGCGACCGCAATTGTTTATTATACTGAATGCAATACATACAATTCCAATGCAGCGTTACAAGGAATTTCTTATAAATCTCCCTTTAATTCAAGACAATGGCAGTTTTTAAGATGTCTTCAAGTAGTTGAAGTAACCTTTAGAGAACCCAAAACTTATATGACTAGTTGTCATCTTGTGCATTTGTAGAAAGCTAAGAAGAAGAAGATAGCCAACATGAAGCCTGGAGACCTGGGAGTAGATGTGACCTCCCGCTTGGAGGTGCTCAAGGTGGAGGAACCTCCACAGAGACAAGCTGGAGTGAAAGTGGAGACCGTGGAAGATCTGGTGGTCAAACTGAAAGAGGCAGGAAGAATATAGGGAAAGCCGATAGAGGAGGAGCAGAGCAGACCACCAATGAAGGTAAAAATACTATTGTTAAAGACATCATGTTATGAGGAATTAAACTGCCATTGATTTGCTAAGAGACTTTGTTGTACTATGAAAACCTTTTTTAAGCCGAAAACCATTTATTGAAACCAAGCATCTGAAGCGACTGAGATTTAGATTCATACATTTGAACAAATAAGCACCCACATTTAAACATCATTAACCCTTATTAAGTGTTTCTAAACTGCCTTTATTCTTTATGATTTGTAATGATTCTGTTTGTATTGTGTCGTGTATTTTCGTTAATCTTTTATTGTTTTTAACATCTACAGGTCTTTTGTGATTGGTGATAAAACAAAATCCAACTTGAATCAGACTCTGAGGCCAGTGAAGTTGGTGTCGGCCCATCACAAATCCAGACCAATATCGTTTCTGCTTCTTTTGTGTTTTTAACTTTTTCATGTTAATGTGGATGCTGAGAGACGCTGTCCCTTTAAAAATCCATCCACCCCGGCAGGGGGTCACTTGTTTTTCGGTGCATTTTAATAGTGTCTATTAATATCTTAGGAAATAAACTCTTTGTTCCTGTACTTTTGAAAGCACTAAGAAGCCATTATGTTCACATTGTGTGTATATATCAATGGGATATGATCAATCAAAACATTTGAAACCTCACTTGACCTGTAGGGACCTTATCTGTATTAGTTGTGTAATAAATTACTATTACAGCATGAACAAGCCACATGATCTATTCTAGCTCTTGTCAGGTTATGTTGTCGTTAAAAGTTAAGTATCATTTTTGACTGGACGGTGTCTCTCAGCATGGAAAGCGTAAATCTGATCATAAACACATTACCACAAGCGCCTCTGGATAAAATCTGATTGTACAGTATCATTCAATCACAATAAATGTAGTCTTTTTCATATGCATATAATGTTCATCTCATTATTTTACAACTGGGGGGTGGGGGGTGTTTGGAGAGAAGACTTTTCCCAAATGACGTTTTTTTGTGAAAAATGATCGGAAGCAATCGTTCTTTTGCAGTTCTATAGAAGGACATGTACGAGAATGTTACTGTGATGGTCAACATTTGTTTCTACACTATTTGTTTGCTTGCATATCATGTTCTTAATTTGTTGGGAACATAAACATGAAAACTACAAGGGCGTCCAGACTGTTACCATGTACCACCCGTCTGGTTTACTGGTAAACAGAGAATGCTGGGAAAATAAGTGCATGCAGGCTCTGCCCAATGAAGACATCAGATCTCGCTCATGTTTCACACACACTGTCTTGATGTTGGCAATTTCAACTTTGTTGCAAATTGTGCCTTTATGCAAATAGTTTAGTAGTTTGCAAAGAGAAAGTGGGAATTATGTTGACAACTTGCCAAATATAACTTGAGCCTATTTTCTCATTTTGAACCCCGGTGTTCACTCAATTAAACTGACGATACTGTTTTAAGTTGATGCATTTTAATGTAGTTAAGTTGAGTTATGAATTGCACAAATTGTATTGCCCTTTAGTGCAACAAATTGAGGGAAAACGTTTCGCCTTCCCTCAGAATTAAACATGTTAATACATATGAAACACTTTTAACGTATATGACAATGATTACTGAAGATAATTTGTCGTGAAGAAACGGAGCGTTATCGTCGTTGTGCACGAAACACAAGCCTTCCTCGAGGTGGCGCAAGACTGCTCAGAAAAGCGGGATACTTTACCTCTTTTTAAAATCTATTTAAATCCATTTATTTAAATGATTGATACTTGCTATACAAATGAAATCCTAGGGCACGATCTCCATATTTTTGAGGATTAGAAATGTTTTCTACTCGTCAAACACGACTGTGTCTATTCCGAGTAGAAAAGTAACAGGGATCACGTGATCACGCTGCGTATGCGCTCAAACGTTATACATGAATTATTATAGGTACAGTTTCTACATTTACAGTATTAAATTCTTTCTGTATATATATATGCACAGATGACGTTTATGTAAATGTTTAGGGTTTATCTTAGTACTATGGTTTGGATGGTGTTGCGCAGGTGAGACTCACCTGTGTGACTAGAGGAGGAGTTTAGAAACGTCTCTCAACAAACTTCGTGCGAGTGTCTCGCACCTGTGATGGAATAACATACCTTCAACCAAATCATCAAAATATCTAATCTACTGATCTACAGGAAGAACTGTGTTGGTTTTGTATGTAGTTTGGTTTTGTCGATATGCAGACGATCTTGGATTTGATTATTCTTCTCATCGTCATTACAGGTAAAAGAAACATTTCATATCTCCTCTCACACTCGCGTGTATTTTACGCTCATAATCATTTGACGTAGAAAATGTTATTATATAGAGCAGTAATGCAAGCAACAGTTTTCATAAATATTAAAAAAGATCATTAACCAAACTCAATATATTTAATAATAATTATTATTATTAAGGAACAAATCCTTTATTTATTGTAAAACACAGAATATTTAAAGCACCTCCTAGGACAAGTACATTAAAAGTAAAGTTACATTTGTTATAATTTAATACTACTAAATACAATTTTCCAATATAGTCAATCTCTAGTAATTTCGTCTGCTTTGTAGAATCTCTTAGGCTACTGCAGAGAAGCTGCATGTTAGCACACTGTTGAATTTACAAACACTTAGCAGGACAAATGCATGAAAAGGTGATTTAGAATGAATAACGTGTTTGGTGGAAATTACTTTTGGTATTGAGATTACAATTTATTCTGCTCTCTTAATATGGTTGGTTTTGCTTGAAATTACATTTAACACTGTTAATCTGCCGTGTGAAACATCATTAAAGTAGTGTTGAATGATATTGGCTGGTAAATGTAGAGTTAAAGGTTTAAGTTCTTCAAGTGTTGACCCACGTCTGTAACATGACAAACATACCGTTAATTTAATGTTGTTCTACTAGTGGAGTTTGCTAAAGCAAGTATGAGTATTGCTCATACTATGAAGATCCTGCCATATGTGTACTACAGAGATCAATGACACATCAGAGCATGCAGCTTGTTAAGAAGAGGTTTAATATTATTTTTAAGTGGTCAGATGTTTTGCTTGGTGAATAAATAATAGACTTTGAATAGACTTTGAAGGAGGGACCCATGTCTAAAGACCAGAATATCATAGAAACCTAGGACAGTAGCCTACGCAACCACACACCTAACACCTTAGCAACCACCTGGCAACACCCTGGTGTCAATAATTTCCTGTTGTCTTCTCTCCTCTCATAGGTTATGAGTGTGATCTGAGCATCTCTCCGGAGGGCCCCGTGTCAGTTGACGCTCTGGTGGGCAGCAACGTAACTCTCGC
Source organism: Botia kubotai (assembly GCA_036877585.1). Lineage (NCBI taxonomy): Eukaryota > Metazoa > Chordata > Actinopteri > Cypriniformes > Botiidae > Botia > Botia kubotai. Next base: position 816 of record JAZGTI010017501.1, on the reverse strand, counting down.
TGTATCTCATAGTGGAGCCTCTCAGCCTGTAGTCACATGGTTTATGAAAGGTCTTCCTGTCGCAATCTGGACCGTTAGTGACGGCTCCTCTCCTGACGTTGCTCCGGATCACTCCAGCGTGTTGAACGTGGAACAGAACGGATCGCTCACCTTACAAAACGTGCCGCTCGATTATAACGGCACATACACTGTGGAAGTGACTCAAATCGGAGAGCTACGAGTTAGCGCCACATTTTACCTCTTTGTTTATGGTGAGTATGGAGAAAATGTCTTCCAAAACATCGCAATAATATTTATAAATGAATTATACTAAGTTAATGCAAATGAACGCGTCACTATGTAGGGCTGTTCAATGATTTAGCTGGGAATATCAAATTACTCAATGTCATAAATGTTGCAATGATTTTAACATGTATATTTGGTCGTTGTGTTTCCTAAAGATTGTGTTTATACTAGTTTCACAATTTCTCTTTGACTGGACTTGTGGCAAGCAAGACGATGTTTTATGAGTGTTCTTTATTTAAATTTCAACAGCTGGAAAGTTTGATTCATTTTCATAGTGATTTGTAATGATTTGATTCTGTTTTCAACAGACATCATCACAAATGTGTCCCTGCACACAGATTCAGACGAGGCCGTTGAAGGAGCGCGTGTGTTCAGCTTCTATTACAGCACAGTGCGCGGTGAGGCTCAGGAGATCCAGTGGCTCTTTAATGGGGTCCAGCTGGAAAATGGATCTCATTATTCCATCAGCGGGAGAAACCTTACAATAAACCAGCCCAGCAGAAATGACACTGGCGACTACACTGTAATCCT
>JAZGTI010017500.1:0-12165 GCA_036877585.1 Botia kubotai | reverse complement strand
GTGATAAGAGAAAGAATGTTCCAGTTTCATTTCATGTTTACATGGTTAAGATATATGAATACAATTTACTTTACACTACCAACAAGCAACCAATACAATAATATTATAATTTGTAGTACTCTACTGTTTATTAAAACCACAGTCACATCAAAGTCTCATCTTTATGCATTTTAGAATATGTGAATTTATTTATGTTTAATTAAATTTAATGTTTAGTTTAGTTATTATATTTTATATATTGCTTTAAAATAAACAACTAAACTAACAGTGACAAGCATGTTTATAATATTGTTTACTTTTTGCTACAATTAATAATATGCTATATTATTATGATAATTAAAGGTCACCTTCTTTTATAATTTAATCAAGCTCACCTCATTTATCCCAAGCACCAACTAAAAGTTGACTAATTTAAAGTTATTTCCGAACTGGATGTAATTGAAAGTTGGCAGGTGTTTTTTACTTTGTCATGCATTTTTTCCTCCTGTTTGTCCCATTTTGACTAATTTTCAAACTGATTGTGATTAATAATCAGCCAATAACAGCAACTTTGACACATTCACACTTTAGGATATCATTGAGAACACACGCAGCCAAAGTGAAACAAAGCATTTTAAAGAGGTTTGCCTTGCCTTGTTGGATGAAAAGTCTACACCGTAAACACATAGAAGTGGCAAAAAAGTTGTTTTTAATTTTTTTTCATTTGGAGCAGTGCTGTGCATCTGAAGATGGCAGGTGACTCATGATCAGCAGTGAAGGTCCAATCACGCTGAGTAAGCCACCGAAAGTGCCAGCTGGAGGGGCCGAGACAGAACACAAGTCCTCATTGACTCAGAGGTGTGTGTGCACTGGTGCATCTGTGTCTGTCTGTGTACATACAGTACAGAAGGTGTGGGTGCATGACATGAAAGCAGTGAGCCTCTTATGCAAACTTGTGACCAACACGTGCAAGAACATGTTCGGTCAATATTATCCAATGTTGCTTTAATCTCTATAGAGACACCCTTATATTTTTATAATACGATTCATCACATCAATACATTGTTTGGACAGAGAGAAAACAAAGATCATTGTTGTTTTACAGTAATTTGTCATTTTGAGGAATTTTACCGGCTGGATGTTTCAAAGAGAGGGGTGTTGTTTTGAGAAAGCGGCTTAAACACAGTGCCAAAATCTTAGGCAGCACTAGCACTTCATGTACAACTCGCTCATTCACAAGCACTCAATATTCTGCTTTAGGTTTGCTGGGCAAAAACATCTTAATTTTGAGTCATATTGATATCAGCGGTGAAGATGACACTATATGGAACTTGTTTAGGTGCTCCATCACTCTGGATAGCTACAGTGGAGACTTTCCCCTTTCAGCCATTGATTATATTTCTGTAGCTGATTTATGGACAAAGTGAGATTTGGACTCTTTAAGTCTTTCTTTGTGAATCAAGGGATAATACAGTACAATGCACAATGTACAATGTTTTAATGCAATGCAATAATAACCTTAATGAAACAAAAAAGCATATAACAAAATGAGTTATCTTTTTAAAAAGCAATGCATAGCATCAAAAAGCATTTAATGTTATTGCTTAGATATCAAATCAAGGGTCCATTGGTGGTCCATTGGTGATTTTAGTTGATAAATAAAGTCAGCTCAGTTCAAGGGGTCTTACAAGTCACATTGTAACAGCAAATCAACCACAGGTGTCGTACTTCTCATAACTGTTTCTTTCATCCTCTAACTGTTTCTTCTACCTTTTGACAACCAGAGAGTGTCTAAATAACCCTTTTGTTCTAATTTATAAAATATCTTCATATTCTATTGTACAATATATATTTTTAGTGCCACTGCATATTAGCTTGGCAACAAACTGTCTTTAATTATTGAATAAATCTTAACGTCTTTTCTATAGATGTCTCTCTCACGCGCGCACGATTGTCTGTCCCTCCCACCCCAGGTGTGATATCAGGGATGCAATGCAATCTCCTCATTTCTCTTTCGATCGTGTCTTATTCGTCTTCTCTACAAACACAACAACTTCAGAGGAACGTTCAGATGAAGTGTATTACGCTTCAGGAAATAACATAACATCTTAACTCGAAAGTTAAATAACTCACTCTCATTAAAGCTTAGAGAAAGTTTACCTTTTAACTTTTGTGTATTTTCTGCACGGAACAAGATTGCGGGTAAATCGCAGCGCGAGGCCCGCCCGGTGCTGTCCAGGCTGCGCGTCAGAGCGCGGGTCATCGCCACTGGCGTGCTGGGTGTTGTCATGGTGCTGGTGTTGGTCATTCTTATCCCGGTCTTGGTCAGCGCAGCAGGATCTGATGCGCGGTACGAGATGCTTGGTGCTTGTCGCATGGTGTGCGATCCACACGGAACCAAGTCTCCATCCTCAGCACCGGCGGACAATCCGCACGATAACCGCTTAGTTCAGTCGCCGCCAACTTTTATTCGGGGTGCGAAAGGGGAGCCTGGGCGCTCGGGAAAGATCGGCCCGAGGGGATTGCCGGGTCCGCCCGGACCTCCCGGTCCACCGGGTGTCATTGGACAACCTGGACCGCCCGGATTACCCGGTCTGCCTGGAGTCACCGGTGTCATAAGCGCAGCGACGTACAGCACTGTCCCCAAGATCGCATTCTACGCCGGACTTAAGAAGCAACATGAGGGGTACGAGGTGCTCAAGTTTGACGATGTTGTCACCAACTTGGGTAATCACTATGACCCCTCGACCGGTAAATTCACCTGCTCCATCCCGGGGATCTACTTTTTTGTATATCATGTATTAATGAGAGGTGGTGATGGAACCAGCATGTGGGCTGATCTGTGTAAGAATAATCAGGTAGGGCATAAATTCAGCTGTCTGTCCATAGGTGTAATTGTGCTTTTTATGATATTTAATTTTTTTACTCTTTATTATAATGTACATCATTATAGCAGTGCATGAAAAACAAATTACAATTATTAAAAAAAACATTTTGTACCTAAATCATGTCCTTTATTATGCACCAAATTGTAAAATAATAGTACGTACAGTGGGTAAATGTACGTACAGTATGTAAATGTGCGCCCACTACAGTGAACAAAAATGTAAATTTGTCATTGGTCTCAAAAGGACGCTAAACCTCCACAGTGTAAAGATGATAATGCAGCAATAAATAAAATAATAGAGCTATATGGAGTGCATCTAACTGTGTCATCTGTTCTATCCAATATGAACCATAATTTCTGATTTTTGATCATTTCTCGCAGGTGCGTGCAAGTGCAATAGCACAGGATGCAGATCAGAACTATGACTATGCCAGCAACAGCGTGATATTACACCTGGAGCCCGGGGATGAGATCTACATTAAACTGGATGGCGGCAAAGCACACGGAGGAAACAACAACAAATACAGCACATTTTCAGGCTTCATGATCTACGCTGATTAATGCCTGTGCTACAGACTGTGCTTTCAGATGTATCTAATTTTGATGTGACATCACATCCATGTCCAAGTGAAGGTTCGAAGTTGATCCAACCACTTGAAGCATGACACACACTAGTTTTTAGAAAAATCACTGTGAAACAACACAACAAGATTAGTGATTCCAGAAGATTTATTGAGATTGACTGGCAGTGAAAGCAGAAAATCATTTGACATCATTCATTATCTTCATGTGCCTAACTTGATACATGGCTGATAAAAAGAGGCTGTTACAGAAACATAGTTGAGATTTTTATAAGTTCTCATTCTTCGTACACAAATGTCATACTCAAAAAAGTGTTTTCATTTGAATATATCACTGTCAGGTATGTGCAGCGTTATCAAACAAATTGTGAATAAAATATACTCAATGATTTGTATGCGTGAATAAATTTGCTATAAAACTCAAAGCTACAAATGTTAGTAGTGCCTTGTGCCTCATATTATTGCGACTACTTAAATTGTCATCTATTTGTCATTTTCAGCAATTCGTTTTGAGGCACTATACTATATCATTGACTGCATACTAAAGAAAGTATCCGTCATCTTTACTCACACAGGGAATTGGCTTTCCATGCAAAATATTAGAGAATTTAAATCAAATATTTAAAAAAAAATGACATTTTCATACAACAAAAGTGGATAAGATTTTAAGTGTATACATTTTCAAATATCGTCTTTCAGGTTACTCCAAAGTTAAGTCTAAAGTCCAGATGACTCACACAGTATTTTTTTTATATTAGCTTGCTGTTCCACAGACACAAAGCAACTGACAATGTCATTATTTTACTAGAGTCGCCGCTGTGAGCGGCCACCTGCTCTGAAGAATACTCATCTCTCTGTCCTCCACAATGACCTGTCACAACGCATGTCTTTCAACTAATGATTGTGCTGTGAAACATCAGGCTTGAATCTCTAAGGCAGTCTTACTTTCAGGCATCTCTCATGTTCAGACACCTCCCTCAGAACAAAGAAACAGTTGTATTAAAGGGATAACAGTACATTCCAGCATTGCATTACCAATTACCAATCACATCTTGTGCTACTGCTACATATAAAAAAACAAATGGCAACCTGTCTTTATTTTGAGAGAACCTCTTGTTACTGAAAAAAAGATAAAAAATGCAGCAGAGTTTCAAAATTATTTGGAGATCTGTTTTTTTTTAGATCTACAATTAGTTTCTCCTTCAGTGCTAACTGGAACTGGAATTAATATTTAACTTCTTCAATCTAACTACAATTCAATTTCACTTGTTGCATGAGTTCTCTGTTCTAATTGTATGCTTTTCCTTCTCAAGTCATTCAAAACCAAAAATGGTTGCATATATAACAAGTAAACAGAATTTCTTGACTCAGAGCCATTAAATTTAGCCACTTTTGTGGTGAGGAAACTATCAAAATCAGAGTCAGTGATTCTATTTAAAAAAGACAAAGTCAAACAAATAGTTGCTATTAAACTTGCCCTTCATCAATGTGCATTTCAACGCTTTAAATTTCTAACAAGGATACATTCATTAAAATAAGAAATATAGCACCAAAATCAACTGGAGGCCCTTCTCCACAAATAAATGATTAACACTATATAGCCGTACAAATCAGATATTGATCTTTGGTATATTGCCTTGAGAAGATAAGTATTTTTATGGCATTTTTATTTGAATGTCAGCCAGTGTTTTGGATTCTCAATAAGTATTTTGTCCACCTGGTTCTGAGTGATACCGCGAGACAGCATTTTGGGGACAATATTCTTCAGGATGTGGGAGTAGCCGTGACCGCCATACTTGGTCAGCCGATTCTTGGTGTGGATGTCATGGGCAACGAGGAGTCTGTCTTCATAACCCTCCTTGATAAGAAAAGATAAGCTGGAGAAACCAGACAACATTATTCTTAATGATCTTTTCAGTATGTACAGTTTGTAAATTAAAAGAAACAAGAAGTTGCTATTTTATATTAAAACCTGTACTGTCTCTAAAATCAATATTTACAATACAAACAGAAACTCATGAGAGGGAGAATCTGCAGGTGTTTTCCATATATTTCTCAAAAGCTTTTTCAATAATATAACTTAAAATACTTTTTATGTTTAAACTGTCAAACAATTTTACCAAACAATTTGAGCAAACTGGCTTAGAAAAAATGTGACTTTAGCTTTTAGGTGAGTAGTTTGAATCCCTGTACAAATGTTCACAGCAAGCCAGCTTGCAGTATCTCCTAGAAACAAAAAATAATAGAAATGTACAGAAATCTGCTAAACCAGTGCTTGGCAGAAGAAGATCCTTACATTTGAACTCTCTGGCTATCACTGGGCATGTCAATGTCAAGGTTGAAGGTGTAGTTCAGCATCTCTGTGCCAAAAAGGTCATATTCAAGATAGCTCCCCATCTTTGCAAACTCCAGCAGCTCTCCGTGATCAAAAATGCTCCTGTAGGAATTATACACATAAGATGTTGTAATGATACCACCTCTGAAACATTTCTTAAGTAAAGTAAAGGAGATGATTGTGGAATAACTTGATGTGAACAATAATCATATCGATCTATTGAGATACAATGCTGTAAGGCTCCCCACCTCATAGTCACCATTCATAAAACCTTGTTGTGTATGCAGATCCTCTTCTCACCTGTCAAGGTGAGACATTACTGTTTTGGAGATGTCTCCACCTGCTTCTTGCAGAATGCGGATGGCCTCCGCAGGAGCAGCTTTGTTCCGCCCAGGGTGGATGATGACCGGGCAGCCAAGCTGCGTCTGAGCATGAGCGGTGGCTCGGAGGACCTTTTTCTCGCTCTCTGTGATTGGCCAGCTAGTACCGATCTCTCCAATCACACCACAGCGGATGTCTGTACCGTCTGCTCCATGGAGCACCTCACTCACAATGATGTCAGTAAGCTTGAGGAAAACAGAGAACAAAAATTGGGAAAAACCATGAGCAAAGGAAAAATCTATTTTACAAACGTGAATGCTGAATTTAGTAATTAACAACACCTGAAAACATCTGCCTGGCTTTCGTTTTCACGATGTACTCACAAAACCGGGCACATACAAACCTTCTCAACGGTCATCTTTCTGGTTTCATCAGAGTGAGTCACATCCACATAGTATCCAGCACCGGCTATGACATGCACGCCTGTGTCCTTGGCTAACTGGCGCAGAACAGGCAGATTGCGTGAAAGGCCTGTGGTGGTATTCTCCACTATGGTTCCTCCGCCTGCTTTACGATAACACAGCAACTCCTCCTTCACCGCATCGGCCTCCTGACTCAACAGCAGGTTCTCTTTGTGGCTGTAGGGATTTTGCTGCAACCAGTGAAGATTCTTCATTTCAATAGGAGCTGTGGCAAGAGCTTCATCTCCTGGTGCCGGGGGAACATGGCAGCACTCAAAATGCATTGTAAGGTGTTCGTGGGTCATGGTGCGGCCCAGCTGATCAGGCTCAATCAGACCCAGCACCGTCTGAACCTTGCCGCTTCGCTCAGACATGGTTCTGTTGAAGATGGCTATTCAAAGAAAATACACACTTCAGAAAGTAAGCTAAATTAGGGTTACAAACTAAGAACTTGACTAGCAATAACACACACACATTTTGGCATGGGAAAAGCAACTGTGCATTAGTATTAAAAGAGGCTGATGCGTAGTATATGAGCCAATTTTTAATGAGTTTCAAATGTAGCTCATCCACACAGTTTAAAGTTCAAAAGATCTGCTTTGTTGTCTAAAAACCTGATAATTGCTGCCTTTGACATCAGAGTTAAAAATTTAAAAGTTAGGTTTATTTCTAATTTAAATAAAGAAAGAATTACACTGCGTAAAACATGATTGTAAAGCTGCAGGCTATGACTCATTCCTTCTGTTTTACGAGTTGGGGTAACGCCTGCAGGTTTGGACTTTGAGTTGTCTAACTTACTGTACTTCAAACTGTTATTTTCTTAAGGAAATTAATTTGCTGCACATTCAAACAAACTCATGCATAAATACGTATGCACCAGGCGTCGAGATTAATGAGTAACGTGAACGCAAAGTTTAATGATAACTGCTAAGTCGAAATATACAAAATACCTGCACGACTGCAAGACGTGCAGTGCAGCCGTGTTCATATCAAGCAACAAGCGAATAAGATTCATACGAAACAAATTAAACAATACTACAACAACATCACAAATGTTTTAAACTGCGCCACAGCATACTTGATAAGTATGCAGTTTGGCTGATATTGTTATGTACTATAATGGATCATAATAAATTATCAAATTAACTACGTAAAAAAAGGACTAAACCTGACCTGCGAGCTGAACCAGTTTGCAGCAATAACAACCAAGCCACGAGATCTCGCGATGTTTATGTGTTGCATTTATCGCGAGATATGATATGACCGTCTACATTACACACTTTTGACTTTGTGTTCATTGTGTATAACATAGCACATGAAGTTTTGTTAACTGTATAATTAAATACATGCGGAATGATCGGGTAGTGCTTTGCTGTATTTATCGGGGTTTAACCTTGATGTGAAGTTGTGCAACAGGACCACGCCCCCTTTGATGTTGACGTTTGATAGGTTTCGATTCCAGTATGAAGACTGTTTTGTTCCTGTGCTTTTTGGGGACATGAGGCTTTTGGAAATGCAATGTGGGCTATTCATAAACAACGTCTTCCATTACATAAATAAGCAAATAAATGTAGTTCTAGCTTCTTGAAAGGCCTATTAATGTTCAGATAAATACCTGTTGTTTCACATGGACTGATAAACTGTAAATAAACTATATATGTACATTTATTTAATAATTAGTTGAATTAGTAATTATTTATTCTCTTATGTGTGTTTTTATGCCCTACCATTTTCATAGACTAATGACAAATAACATTAAATTTGAGGGGAGTGAAAGTGACATATTTGTTGGGTATGGTAATCCATACCCAAAATGTGTCCTCTGAATTTAACCCATCACTGGTGGGAAGTGAACACACACACACACACAGAGCACGTGGGGAGCAGTTTTGGGGTAGCTCAAGGGCAGTTCAGTTGCTACCTGCCAGCACTGGAATTGAACCAATGTCCTTCTGTTTACAAGCCTGACTCACTAAACAGTAGGCGACAACTTCTCCACGTTGGTATGTACTGTTACATTGGTGCATTTGCTTCTTGTTCTTTGCTGTATGTTACTAACCATATGACATGACCGACCTCACTTTTGTATTTTCCACTGCAATCCATATGCACATATATGCAAAAATCAAATCTGACCATTGATCCACAATATGAAAGTGCCATGTTGGGATATGATACATTTTCCCTGTATGATTCTGAGCTAACTAATAGTGACAGGCCCTGGGGTGTTATCTGTACAAAATTAGTCCTGAGACACAGCAAGTAAGAGACTATTAGGTATCAACCCACTGCAAATTGCCAAACAGCTGCAGGCATCTCCTGTCAGTTCTAATTCATCCCCTGCGGAATATAAAGCAGGTCTACCAACACTGTTAGTCAGACATCTGTTCCATGTGGTCAGTAATCTGATTTTCCTTCATATTGATTTGGCTTGTTATTGTTCTTATTTGGTGTTGTCACTTTGTTCTCCTTTTATAGCCGATTTGAGTTTTCTTATGAAGCTGTTCAGTGCAATACAAGGTTCACTATGTAATGAATGAGTTCAACAGCAATGTTAAATATTAAAAAGGCCATCAGAGACTAACAGACATGCCTATATGGTATAAAGACATACTGTATATAAAAATGTATACTGTTTGCAGGGGTCTACTGTCTACAGTCTACTGACAGCTGTCATATTTCTCCAATAATATGAAGCCATTTTGATGCGTCATTGATCAGTTAAAAAAATACACGTATTGCATTTCTTTTTTCTTTTATGTCTTTATGACACTTACTCTTGTGTGCACATTCTACAACTTTTCTAAACCCAAATTTATATGCAGATAAATCATCTCTTTCATCTTTGATGTTTGTATTTTCTAACCAACCTTGCTATCTCCCCTGAACAACTACATTTATTTGATTGGTGGATACAGTTTATCTTGAAACATCTGTGGAAGCATCGGGCAGAAATTATTCAAAGCTAGCATGGTTCTGCAGCCTTGGGTGTGAATTAGTTCAGCATCTCTCTATTTTGCCTGATAGACTTGTTACCCATCACAGTTTATGTAAATTGGAGAATGTTTGGCATCAGACTGTGTGATCTGTATCAGACTGGTTATCCCATAACACATCTAAAGTGTTGAGAGAGGAATTCAGTTTGTGCTCTGCCAGAAAGAGTGAAATCATAGCTGTATATAGTCAAGCTGATGTTCTTTTGTACATTTGTGTGCGAGCCCGGTGACAAGGGGGCCTTTCTGGCCTTTTGAATGGTGTTAAAGCAAACATCACTCTTTGAATGGCACAGGTTTAAGAATTTTAACAATCCCATAATGCTAATTAAACTTATAATGCTAATCATGTACTGTCTGTGCTTCAGACATTAAATGATGACTAATTTGTCTGTATGACAGACAGTAAAACAGACAAAAAAAACTCATACTGAAGAATATCATGTATACTTGGGTTGCAACTAGCAAACATACAAACATACAAACATCCCTATGTATAGTCTATAGAGAACAGTATGGCATATATAGAACACCCTAGCAATTATATAGCAATTTAACAACTAATAACATATAACTGAACAGCAATGCATTAAAAACACTGCCCTATCACTGAAGGAAAAAAAAACACTGAAGCAACTACTGTCCTATCCTAACATCAACTCACAGCACCATAGCATTATAACATAGTGCAGTAACAGTAGTCTTTGCTGTAATAAAAAACATATTTTTGATGAAACATTTCAGAAATTCTACATTTTATTTACATAGTGTTAGATAATATATTTAGGATCACAACGCTATAGTTTTAAAAGTCTCCACTTAACACAGGTGTTAATGTTCTCACAACAAAAATGAAGACAAGGTAAATGTATGAAACCAAGTAATGCAGCAATCTGAACATGCACTTGACTGATTGACCATGTCACAACACACCTGACAGTTGTTAGTCTTTCCCCGGGGATTTCATGCAACAATACTCTGACTGAAACTCATCTATGTTAGCATCTCATTAGTGCTGGTGGTGTGATAACTCACTTTGACTCTGTTATGGAGACAAAGCTCAATGACAGCTGAGGAGTATAAAAAAATAGCTAAAATCACCTCATTCGGCACTGAGATCTCCCAGCAAGACCTCTGGGTAATTTCTGGAGAGCCCTGCTCTCTCAGTGTGGGCTCTGGGCTTTGGATGAGGAGGGGTAGGGGTAGGGCGATGGTTTGGTGCACTGCGTCTTAATTTTAAACGTCTGAGGAATAAATCACCCACTGTGTTGATGACAGATGTTAACATCTAGAGTCTTTTGAGAGATAAATGTCAATGACTTGTTTTATTCATTTAAACGAATATAAAACCAGAACAGAACATATATGCAGCCTCCAGGATGCTACTGTAGTGCTACTGTCAGTCTAGGCAGGAGTGAGGTTGACATGTTTGTCCTGGTATACAAGGCACCTGAATCAATTTGCTCTATTCAAGACAAAAACATAATTTTATATGAGTGAATCAACATGGCAACATTATAGGTCAGATCAGGTAGAAATAATTAAAGTAACAGCTGCACAGTTTCACTTTTTACAATGATGAAAACACTGTCAATCTTTAGGCACATACTAACTATAGACTAAATATTTAATAATATGTGAATATTTTACCAAGTGATTGATTACTTTCATTAGTATACGTGTGATTTTCAATAGGTAGTGTTGTATTCATTTTTTTAACAGCAGATTCTTTTTGAATTGCATTTTTGTTATTTGTTTCCAGCTTTTTATAGGAAGTGAGTAAATCAATTTTCTAGCTTCTAAATCACTTATTCAGTCACTTCTGTTAAGAGCATCTGCTGAATACCTCAAATTCATATTGCTTGCCATTGTTATTTACAGTGCTAGAAATGTATTCATCTCCACTGGGTTGAAATTTTAGTGCTTTTTCCAAGTACAAGTGTAGCCAGTTTTTTTTTAATTTGTGGCATAATGCCTTATCTGTACTTATCTTGTTGAGTGAGTTTAACACATTTGTGAGTTGAACACACAAACATGGTCTTTTTTAGGAGTAGGAATGTTAGGTAGAATGTTTTGCAGAATTTTACAGTGGCAAAAGTTAAGCCTTTATTTTAAGCTTGGTTCTATCAAGCCACAGAATCCTGCTTTAAATTGACGAATCTCATGTCGAGATGTGACATGACGGTTCTGCCACTAAAGTTTTTGTCTTTTCTCTGCTACACAGAGTTATGAAGTGCATATACACTTGTACAGTTTCTGCCATGTCCATCAAGGATTTATGTAAATTTTGCTGGTGTCTTTTAGTTTGATTTTGGGCAGATTCACGGTTATTACACACAGCTGTGACACCTCACCTGTAATGAAATAAAATCATTTCAGTCTAAAAATATGAATCTATTAATAACAGAGAAGAAAATCCAAAACATGCAGAAAAATAATAAATGCAGAAAATATATTTCTTAGTATTCAGTTATTACATTATTGAAATCCGTCATCTAGTAACACAACATATATGATAGAGGACGGTGAATAACTGTTGATGAGTGCTGGTCAATAAAAATAGACGCTGTTTGCACTGTTGCACGTCACCGACTTGCGGCTTCTTCCA
>JAZGTI010017499.1:0-12166 GCA_036877585.1 Botia kubotai | reverse complement strand
CAGCCTGAGCCAACAAAACCTGAACATCACTGGATTAATAATCACATAGACACATCAGCCTGAGCCAACAAAACCTGAACATCACTGGATTAATAATCACATATACACACCAGCCTGAGCCAACAAAACCTGAACATCACTGGATTAATAATCACATAGACACACCAGCCTCAGCCAACAAAACCTGAACATCACTGGATTAATAATCACATAGACACACCAGCCTCAGCCAACAAAACCTGAACATCACTGGATTAATAATCACATATACACACCAGCCAGAGCCAACAAAACCTGAACATCACTGGATTAATAATCACATAGACACATCAGCCTAACCAACAAAACCTGAACATCACTGGATTAATAATCACATAGACACACCAGCCTAAAACAAAAGAACCTGAACATCACTGGATTAATAATCTCATATACACAAACACACTGTACAATGGCACACAAACACACACCTTTACACTCACCTGTCCAAATATTTCAGGCAGTCCCAGCACTTGTCCCATAAAAACCCCCAAACAGATGAAGATGGCATGAAACTGACCTATGAAACCACGAACCTGCCGAGGAGAAATCTCACCTAAATACATCGGCAACACACTCAGAGACACACCTGAGAGTGAGAGAGAGGGAGAGAAACATCCATTTAAAATGACTGGAAACATCAACTTTTTCTTAGATTAGATAAAGGCTAAATATTCTGGATTTCTGGATATTACAAAAAGTCCAGTTCAGGCACAGGTGAAGATTAAAAAAAATAATGAATTACATTTTAGTGTGTTTTTCACCAAATCTAACCAACCCATCCTACACCACAAGTCCTGTGGATTTATTTTATGAGGTTTTAAGAGTGTGTCCTTCTAAATCTTAAAATGATACAGGCATCAGGTTCTGCCATTGTAAATAAAAAACCCAATAAAGCCTTTTAATTCTCAGTTTAGGTTGAAAATAACAGAGAAAGCCATTGAAAGTATGAATGACACAAGACTTAATTCTCATTTTCGCATAAATCCTCATTATTATTGCTGTCTAGGAGAAACAAGTGAGAAATGAAAAAGTTCTCACTTGTGTGATGTGTATGCTCCACAGCTGTGTGATTGGCTATTACTGCTGCTATTATTATTATTATTTGACATACTTTCATCAAACATGTCACCGAGAACGAGCCAATCAGAACTGACCTGAGTCCATGCCAATGATGAACCGACCAATAATGAGCATCTCAAACGAGCTGGCCGTCTCCCCAAGAGCCATTAGGAGCGCAGCAATTAGTGCAAGAGCATTATTGGCCAAAAGAGTTCCTTTCCTATATAGAGAGAGAATGATGAAATTATGCAATGTATCCATCGCATTATCGTTGTGTGTATATATGTGTGTGTGTATGTGTGTATGCATATGTGACCTTGTGAGAGTGTGTATGTGAGTGTGTGTTTATGTGTTTGTGCTTCTGTATCATCAGTTCAAGTGTATAGAGGTGGTTCACATGAGACTGTGGAGTGTCATGTTGTCGTTGAGGTTTTAATTCTCCTGGATGAATCTGCATGTTTTTACGTGATTTTACTGTACGTGTAGCACATTCACAAAAAGATTAATTAAAACTGACATGAATCTAAGCAGAAACTGAGAGATTAAGGAATTAACACGCTTCTCTCTGTCCTGATGGCTGAAGATTTGTTGGAGATTTCTCTTGAATCTCTCATCTCTTTAAGATTTCGCTTGATCGATCCATCACATTAACCAGACAAAGCAAGCAAAACAACAAAAGCGCCACACAAACACTGTCTGTCCTTCAGTGCATTTATATTATCCTGCTCTCTCAGATAACAAGCCTAGTTCCTTCCTTTACATTTAATCTCTCTTCTGTTTAATGTCGCAAGACCAGAGAGATAGACAGAAAAACAGAGATAGGATCAAAGACTCATTTGAGATGTGATGTTCAGACTGAATGTGACATCAGAGTTTGACTGTCTGATCCTTCCTGTCGTGTCTGTCTGCTGATGAATTCTAATCTAACAGGTGTAACCTTAGCAACTGTGCTACTCCTCAAAAAATAAAAAATCGGTACTAACTTACATAGGACAAAGGCCCGTGGGAGCATGCATGGTTTGACACGCTGTGTAAATACTGTACTAAAACCCCTCTGTACTTCTAGTGTAAATACTGTACTAAATCCCCTCTGTACTTCTAGTGTAAATACTGTACTAAAACCCGTATATAAGTAAACATAGCAGAGGTAGTGTGTCTGGAGTGTATGTGTATTGCATCCACACATACCATATAGAACGTACTGTTTTAACTGTGATAAGTAGGTACTTAATCCAATTCAGTATATACTGTCACAGTATCTGATTTCAGAAGCTGACCTGTCTATATGAAGGCAGCACAAATCTATCATATCCCACAATCCCGTGTGAGTATCAGCTATTAGTTGCAAAAATATTAAGCGTCTTATATACATATATATTATATGTATATAAGATGGAGTCACATCTTATTTTAACATCATTCCTGTCTGTAACACAAACATGTTTCAGTCCTGAAATTAAAGTCCTGATTAGCCATCAAGAGTGTCAGAGTGAGATAAAGTGAAAGTAAGAATTTTCTATATCCTATTCCTACCGGGCTGCTGAAAGAAATGCTTCCTGAAATTTTAGATCCTCCACATAATGTTATCAGCTCATGACTGGTGTTATCCCCAAAACTTACAAGCTGGCTGTAATCAGACTTCTCATAAAAAACAGCGGGAATGTGATATACTTCTATATTAATCTTCCAGTTATCTATTTATCTACCTCCAGCTCAGTCAGATTGTACATGTTTTATTTCCTGCCTAGCCACAACAGTGTGACATTATAGCTGCAATGAGTAGCATTATGCTTCTGTTGTCATCTGTGTTTGTAACATTCCTCAGTGCCTGACATTTGTCACTAAACCAGACCAGACAGTTTTTAAATCAATATAAAATTATAAACCATTATTACAAGCCTTCAGTTTTTGACCACAAATGTTTTAACATGCCAGAAAAGGACTGGCCCTCCCAGCTGAGCCTGGTTTCTTCCAAGGATTTTCTCCATCTATAAATCGCTGGAGCTTGGGTTCCTTGCCATTGCCGCCCTTTTGGCTTGCTTACTGAGAGACTGCTAACATTTAGCTAAGTTTAGGTTTGTAAATTGCTAATATTGCTTGTAATATAATGATCTAACTGCAGTACTAAAGACTGTAGTATTTTGCTATTTCTTTTTCTCCCATTCTCTTTCATTATGCCATGTTCAGATATTTGATGGCATTATTGCTAATCCCTTATACTCCTGTTCTGTACAATTGTTCAAATCTCCTTTCTAAAGGGGCATCTCCATGTCAGCTGGAACAGCATATCTGACCTGTCATTTATCATGTTAACCGACTAAATGTTTCAGAAGTACATACTGTTTTTGTAGGTAGTCTGGATACATTACCCTCTCACAAACCACTGAGAGAGGTGTGAGTCTTCACACACAATGACAGCTATTTCTGATACACGTCCAGTTATTTACATGATTCAAATGTGTTGTAGTTATCATCAGTTCAGACAACTTTAAATTCTTAAATCGATTACAATCTTAGTATCACTTATTAGTTTTACTAACATGCATCTTATAATGAACAATAACATTTGTAATAATACTATGTATTCTGTATTGTACAGGTTTCATAATTTTCCTGTTTTCTGTGTTCTTATTTTCATTGTATGTAAAGCTGCTCTAAAACAATGTTAGAAAACTGTACAATGTAAAACTGTAAAAAAAAGTGCTGTATAAATAAAATTTAATTGAACTGATAAGGTCTAACCTGCCCAACACTTTAATGAGGAAGGAGACCGTGAGCGCCCCCACAAGGCCACCGATGGCAAAGATGGACACAGTGATGGACCAGAGCAGAGTGACCGTCTCCTCTCCTATTGGTTCTTTATAACGACTCATCCATGTTTTATTGTAGAACGTCTTTATGTACTGCAGACACAGGCAAAATCAATATGCACTGACAGTGAATCTAAGGGCTGTAAAGACAATATGTAAATTGTACGTATACAATTAATGAGAACAGAGGAAATTCGTAGAGAGATGTAGAACACTACATACAGTAAACAGCAAACACACAGTCAGGGTCTGAATATTTGATCTATACACAGCACAAATAAAAGTGTGTGTGAGAGGTGAGAGCGAGACTCACGGTCGCTGGAGAGTTCACCACAGACAGATTATAACCGTACAGGAAAGACGAGCCCAGAGCACCAAAGAACGCAGCACATAGCAAGGAAACGGTCAAGCGCTGATAAAAAAAAACAAATAGTACACCTAAATCTATTAACAACAGTGTCTGTTACACTGTAAAATACAGTGTACTGTATACACACAAACAAACACACCTGTTTAGGTGGAGCTTTGACGTCATTGTTGTCTCCATGCGGCGTTTGCTTAGTTTTGGTCTTTTCCTCCATCTCCTAAATTCATACCACTGAAAGACAGGAATAAACCTGTTTTAGTTGTGGATATTAGATAAACACACTTAACACTACACTGAAGTAAACCTCACATCTACTGGCTGGAGTACATCAGTAGCTTCTAAAATGACATGAATAAACCTGTCTGTCAGTCTGTCTGTCTGTCTCTCCCTCTGTCTGTCTGCTCATTAGACTTTAACAAGCATTACATCACAAATCTGTCATATCAATACAAGAGGTATGTGTGTGTGTGTGTGTGTGTGTGTCTAGCACTGTTACATCCCATACACTCAGCAGGAATCTGAGTGAAAACAGACACTATCAGAACTTTACTCATGAACTTTTTCTTGAGGTTGAGCAGCAATCTGACACGCACGCACACACATGAATTCAAACAACTGACACACACAAGATTTGTTTGTCAAGATCTGAAGTAGAACGGAAAGGACACGACTGTACTTTGAACATCAGGACTGACGCACTTGTTGTGGAGTCACTCAGTTACTGCAACACGTGTAACTCCACACCACTTTCACACACACACACAGAACACACACACACACAAACACACACAGAACAGGTGTAACTCCACACTGCCTTTACACATACTCGACACGTGTGTAGTGTCACAACACAGTCACACACCACACACACTCTGTTGATTTTATATTAGGCTAATGATATTTTCTATCCCCCAACCTTAAACCTAACCCACACACGTGGATGTCATAAAAAAACATGATTTTGACTATTTATAAGGCTTTATTTAGTGAGGACCAGCAAAATGTCTCACAAGTGGGTTGTTGTGATATTTCACTGTTTGTGAAGACACTTGACCCTCACAACTATACATATATCTATACACACACACACACACACACACCTGCCTACAGTCAGCAGTATTTACAATCTGTTGTGTCATGTGCATAGTACATTTCTTAACTACATATAGCACAAATTAATGTTTAAACATGCACAAGATGTATTATATTTTTACAAGCTTGTTTGAAAATGACAAACCTCGTAACTGACACGTTCGGCAGCGCTGACTGGAGGAAACAACCATCAGCGAGGAGCTGCAGTTCCCGTCTG
Source organism: Botia kubotai (assembly GCA_036877585.1). Taxonomy (NCBI): domain Eukaryota; kingdom Metazoa; phylum Chordata; class Actinopteri; order Cypriniformes; family Botiidae; genus Botia; species Botia kubotai. Next base: position 6,579 of record JAZGTI010017499.1, on the reverse strand, counting down.
CTGTCACAAACACTGACACTATCTCTACATCAGGAGGAACCCAGCGGACCTCTCAGGACGAAGTCCAAAAAAAACACTTTGTGTTCCAGCGTCCTGCCGTCACTCCTGCTCTCCCATCAAGGTTTTGTGGAAACCGGACTATATGGTGTGGTGTCATTTTTTAAGAAAATATGAGCTGTGAATCTAAACATCTCTTTCAGAATCTCACAGAATTCACAAGATCTGGGGGACAATAACAGAGGATTAACACTAAAGCTCTTGTTTCATTTCAAACATCTTTTGTGAAAGGTTTTCCTTGTGCTTCACAACTAACAAACATATTTTGAGGTGTTTGTAGGGATGATCAGCACACACACAGCAGGAGAGCTATAGTCAAGTTAAAAGCAGAAGTAAGATGACAGAAATAAGGTGTTGGTTGGATGACTGGAACTGAGAAGTTAGTGGATTACTTGTGTTGTCCACAAAGTGGAAATTTGTCTTTGACTTTATTAAGGACAGGTTAAAAATTACATAAGAACATATTACATATTTTTTTAAGTGTTCTGGTAACCAAACAATGGTGGTACCCAATGACTTCCATTGTATAGACATAAAATCACTGAAACATTTCTCAAAATATCTTCTGTGCTCAATAGAAGTCACCCAAGTCATTTTTGGGTGAACTATCCTTTAAAGCATACCCTATCACAATCAATATTACACTGCCCACTACTGAACCTACCAAAAACAGATATTCAGATCTTCATCCCTTATCCTACTATGGTATTAATACTGTTATTTCCTCCTTTCTTTTCCATCTAAATAGTTAACTGTTTCTTATTAATACCAGTTACACCTGTTTAAGCTTTATTTGATATTTGAGTAGCAAATATATCATCATGATTTGACATCTCCACTGGGGTGAGGCTATCGGCTGTGTTGCTGAAACATCTGTCCAAGTTCCAATATTTTTAAATATTGTCAAACACTTCTATATTACTACACATGAAACATTAGAGTTCCAAGTTGGTCCAGCTAGTACAAATAAAAAACAATAAACACACTCATCTTGTTTCATGGATGAGTGTGTCCGTACATCATGAGTGTGTCCGAGTTTTAGCAGTGCCATATCTACAGCATTGAGGGATTGAGGGATTACACAAACACGCACTCACTCATACACAAACATACACACACACACAATAAATTTAAAGATCAGAAATCTAACTAACTAACACCTTAAATAACACAAGCTAACTTAAGCTAACACAGTTAGAATTTCTCAGAAGAAACACAACCACACTCACCCCGGTCTTCTGTTCACTTCACTGACTCAATCTTGTTCTCTCCAAGGAATTTGCTAATCTCTCTCTCACATGAGACCCATTACGATAATTCAGTTTTTGTGCTGGTCTCCATTCTGAGTTGCTTTCACAACTTCATGCAGACATACAATTCAAACTCAACTGAAAGGACTAAAATAAAGTATGAACATCAAATCCTCAAGCAGAAGATCTGAGCAGGACACACCACACTGCAATACAAAATAGTAAAATACTGACCATTGCATAATCAATCTGAGGATGTGGACTCTTTGTACAAGTTGTTCTGCCACTGTCAGATTATGCTGGAGAACATGAAAGATCTGTTAGCGGATCTTCTCAGTTATTCTGTCCTATGCTGGTCTCATTCACATTGACACCGACTCACTCTGTTGAAACGGGATCCAGGTGAAACACTGTAAAAGTTAGAGCTTCAGCTGTAATTTCACAATGAGAAACATTAACTACTGTCATTTTTCCAGGAAACATCTTCACTATCGTCACCATAGCGAGCGCATTTCTCCACCTAAACCCCGTTATTCAGCATCCTTTGCCAGTTTTCAGTCATTGAGACTTTTTAAAGGTGTCTGCTGGTTAAATAGTTAATTTGGTTAGCTAGAAAGAGTTATTTCCGGGTGTCGTCGCTGTTGTTTATAATAAACTGTTCTCGAGTTTTTAGACTTTGTGATGATGTTGAAAACTTTCTTCACGTTCATTAAAAGTTCGTCAGTTTTTCTGAGTAAGAAAACCCCCCGCTCGGTTTTCCCGCTATTCACTTCTGAGGGGTGCAGAGTGTGGCGACGCGCCAGTGACGTCAGATTACGACCATGTGTTAAAATGAATAGTTTACTCGTTCTGGTTAACTCAGTCGGTTCTCTTGTCCAACGGGCTACAACTGTCACACAACGTAAAAAAAACACGATTTGTTAAGGAACTTTCCAATTAAGTTAGAGACCGAAACATTCAATTACTCCCAGATCTCAAGAGCTAGGAGGGAGCAGTGAGAGAACAGTAGAGCCCGAAGGCTGATGTTTCACACTTCACGTTTCACAAGATTGCAGACCTCATCATAAGATCTCATAGACCTTATTATATGCTTAGAAGATCGTAGATTTTCAGAAGATCTCAGTCAAAAGCAGTGGCAGGATGTGTCATTTTCTCTGTAATAACTCTGGCTCTGTTTTTACTGCTAGATACTTCACTTCTTCATAGTGAAGCATCAGTCTTTGGTCTTGGAGAATTGAGAAGTCAACATTTTCAATATTTTAACTATTAAATCAATAGCATTACTTTTGTACTGTTTTAGTAAAAGTATTATAGATCATGGTAGTATACAATGCCAAAGATATACATGGTTCTCATAAAAATAGACTTAATTATTTTGATTATAGTATGATATTGTATGTTTTGATTCACTTGTGTAAATGTGTGTGGATTTATTTACATAGAGTATACAAACTGAACAAGAGATGCAGCATAAAAATGTTTTATTATTATCATTATTAATATAATTATGACTAACCATCCACCCAATAAAAAAAATTAACCAGAAATGTAAACAAAAACATAGTAAAACACCATGCGAAGGTTAGAAGACAGAAAACTACTGTCACACCAGCTCAGACACTTTCCACTTTATTGATCATGACTATTGCTCCCTGCTCCCTTACATTCTCTCCACACGCACATACGCATACGAATCATTCAATTATCTGCCGCAGAGCTCCTTAAACACACAGAGCGATGAACTCTTACCCCTGCTTCTGGAATGTCAATGATGGAAACTCTGGTCAGACTGGTTTTGGAGGGTCAAGTGTTTGTGGGTTCATGTTTATCTTTCTGTGCAGTGATACTCAACATGACATTGTTGCACTGTGTGTTGGCCGATTTTCTGTTAAGAGCTTTTATAAGCTGCATAAGAGATACAGAGCAGCAGTAACACGTGGACAGAAACTAGACAAAAGCCATAAAGGGAGAGAAAAAGAGAGAGACAGACATCTCTGTTCCTGTTGATCCCGAGAGCGTGTTTAAGGACTTAGATTTTTAAAGTCCACTGTTTGACACAGCAGTCGTGAGAGGTTGTGACAAGTGTGTTTGGGTTGAGCCACGCCAGTCCACTGACATGATGTAACCGGTGAGCATCTGAAACGCGCACACACACACACACACACACACACACACACACACACACACACAAGCAGGATTAGGGGTGTAACAAACTAACGTCAGTGTTTGGTTCGTATCATGGTTTTGGAGCCACGGTTGGGTTTAATCATGTTTGCTTTGGGTGCAGGTTTATGTCATTTTAACTTCATAATAATTATAATACTTGAAGACAGTAACTTTTATTGTATGGGGGAATTCACCCATCAGAGCCTCATATGGGGGATTGATGAATTTTTTGGGCAGGCTTGTAGGAGTCATTGAAGACAGACAATTAAAAACTATCCCTGTATTTTTATAGGGGGCGAATTCACTCAATGTTTTTGTAGAGTGTTGTATTATTATTTGTATATAATGTATTAATTCAGTTTAACAAAGAACAGCACCTCATATTTCTACACACATCAAATTCAAGTCATTACTGCCTGCATACAAAACGCCACTGGTTCTGCACCGATATGCCTTGACACCCTCCTACACATCTACACTCCATCCAGAATCCTGCAGTCAGTGAGTGAGCGCCACCTTGTGTTACCTTCTTTAAAGAGGGGCACAAAATCACTCTCCCACTCATTCATCTTCACAATTCACTGCTGCTGAACTGATCTTCAAACTCCGTTCAGTTAGCCACATCCCAAACAGAAACTCCACTGTGAACCTTTGTCATGAATATATTGAATGTGTTGAATGCTCTGCCCAATTAAAAGATCCAATTTAAATCAGTAAATAATGACAGAATAGCTACTCATTGCTGGCTGATTTATTTCTTGTGTGCGTTTTATGAGTGAGCAACTGTGTGAACATTACCAGGGATTTTGATCCTCTTGTCCGGATTGCTGATGGTCCACACATAAACCATCATGTCCATTCCACTGGTGGCAAAGTGTTCATTATCAGGAGACCAGGCCAAACAGACCACCTTTGCATGATGCCCATAAAACTCACTCTTCTCCTGCAATACAAACATTCAGTGAACCAGTTTACAGTCAGCTTCCTGAAACTTTCTGACCTCTGGTTTCAAAAGAAACGTTGAAAAATCTCTTACAGGAGTAACATGAGATGACAAGTACACCAGTACAATTAAAAACAAACTAAATGTTTCAGAATGGGAGAAAGTGAAACCGGTTTGCGGTAAAAGTGAGCACTCACTCTTATGTTTCTATGATAAAACAGAACTTTGGTTTGAAAGTGCTTGACAGACCATTTATCTGCATTTATCTGACTGTGATTAAATATAAATAAATCAAAGGTAGCTTCATTTAACTCAGAACTCCTGGAGGTGAACAGTGTTAATTTACCAAATATCCGTCAGCAACAGTGAACACAGTCACGACCTTCTTCTCATCTGTGATGGCCAGGAACGCTCCGTCCCCAGAGTAGGACATGTCCGTCACAGGGCCCTGAACCTCCAAAACCTTCCCATCATCCTTCAGGGTGTTTCCCTGAACAGAGTACAGATGCACCTTTCCGTCCTATAAAAACAGGCCAAACATCTTCAATAAACACCATTGAACTTCAAACCACCAGCACATGTAACAGTATCGTCCTGTAGAATCAATACGACTTTAACGGTGTTCCTCTCATGATTCTGCAACCATCATGAACTTTTAGGGTCTGTGAAGGCGTTCACAGGGGACGTCCACATACTATCTGATGCATGTGCACACAGATCACAAGCTCTGACTAGATGGCCTTATGTCAATGGGAACAGGACAGTGGTTTTTAATGACTGCTACAATCAGACGTCTGATGAAAATAAAACGCTGAATCTGCTGAGGTTGTCAATCTTCTGTTTCAGCTATCAGTGGAACATCAGTGTTAGTTCACAAGGTGCCTGTGAATAGTTCAGGGATTGGTGACTTACAGCTCCGCCCACAGCCACTACTCCGCCTCCAGGGTGAACTGCTACAGCTTCAGGCTCGTAGCCAAGACTGTCCAGGGTAAAAATCTTCTTCTGCTCCCTTAACAGAACCAGCTACAGCAGACCAACAGAAACACGCTGATATTTACACATACAGAGTGTGTGTGTGTGTGTGTGTGTGTGTGTGTGCGTGTGTAAGTATGGCGTGAGTGCGTGAGCATTTGTATGTCTATCTTTGTGAAGACCAGTGTAAACAGTTAATAAGACATTTTGTTGGGTCCTCACTTTGACACCTCTTTAAAGGGCTGTTTGAGGGATAAAACTTGATTTTAGGGTTTTAAGATTAGGCACTCAGTTGTAATGGTTAGGGTAAGGTTAGGGGCTAGAGACTGTATTGTGTCTATAAATGTTCTGTGTGTGTGTGTGTGTGTGTGTGATGTCAGTTGATTTCTGTACCTGTCCAATACAAGCTGTGGCAGCGAGACCTCCTGGACCCACACTGATAGACTTTGGCTGCATGTCCATTTTAACCACATTAGATGCACTAAGACACATAGAATATGGTAAACCCTTATAGTAAAATATAGTAACCATGCTTTGTTGATTACCATTTGTATAACCATAGTTTTACTACAAACACCATGGTTTGGTTGCTATAGGAAAACCATGGTTAATTAGTGGTTACTATGGTTTGACTACAGTAAACATTTTTTGTTTAAACTGTAGTAAAGCCATGGTTAATTTTTGTAAGGGATTCTACGATGTAATTAAACCTCACAAACAGCATCTAGCAGACTGACAACATCTTAATCTTTACATTGTAAAAGTACAATTGCTATTATTCATTCAGTGTCCAAATATGTTTGTGTTAGTGGTGTTTATCTTGGTCATGTGAGCACTTTGTGTGCAGCGCATGTGTAAGTATATGAGAGAATGTGTGGGTAAGTGTGAATATATGTGTGTGTGTGTGTGTGTGTGTCTCACCTGTACTCTCTCTTACTGAGGTCTGTGTAGCGGACGGTATCATCCATACTGCAGGTAACCAGACGTCCAGACTCATCCACGCTCATCTTCGACACCAAGTTGGAATGTCCCTTCCCCAAAAACTCATCGTTTTCTCCGGTCTCTGAGTCCCAGTAATGTGCACACAAAGCATGTCAAGGATAAACACACACACTCGTAACAGTGCTAGCACACTGATATCTCACATATAAGTGAACTGAAGGATATTAATGTGTCCATCATGACTGGCTG
>JAZGTI010017498.1:0-12167 GCA_036877585.1 Botia kubotai | reverse complement strand
GTTTTTTGCATTATTATTTCTGTGAGTTTTACTTGTTTTCCAGGACATATGAAAATCTGTAAGAGCATTTCGCACATACAGAATTATCAGACAACAGTTTTGCCAAGTGTACATTTTTTTATTTAACTTGTGATTTTAAGCAAATCAGGTCATTACAATGGGAAAGAGAAGATGCACTGTACATTCCTGAATGATAAGTTTCCAAGTCAATTTTATAATTTTTATATTGCTTTTGTTTTGATATGAAAACTCTAAGCTTGATGTGAAGGTTTTTACTGCCATTCCTGTGAATTAGAAAAGTGTACATTTTTGTGTTGACCCGTGTTTGTTAGAGGGCTTATTATTATATATTAAATATCTAGTTTTGATGTTCTCTGATAGGTTGTTTAAACTCATAATTTTATCCCAGCTTTATATTCAGTTTGGTCCAATGTTATTAGACTTTATTTGTGGTAGAAATATAAGTACTAGAGTGTTAGTAAAGTACAAAGTTATTTGAAGAACAAGAGTATATATTGTGGCGTATGTACTTCTATCACTACTTCAGGGGACCTTTATCCAATGTGATTGTCAGTAGTACTTTTGTATGATCTTACAACACTATGTATAAGCATTCTTCAAAATTATGGTAGGATATTTTGTAAAGATAATTTAAAAATCAGATTTTATGGATTTTAGATTAATAGTTTTCCTTGTGAAAATTACGATTTTTATAGAACTTAAAAGTTCTTAAAATTGTTGCTCTTGCGGGAAGGAAAGTTCTCGACTGACTCTGGATCAGTTTGCGTGGACCTGAGATTAAAAAGTTGTTTTGTGCGCAAGGTTGTGTCTTTAGGTTACCAATAACAGGCAGGACAAGCAATGTTTTTTATCTCCATGTGCAAAGATCACAGATGTATTATGTGAATCATATCTGAAATGTAAATCTCTCAGTGCTAAATCTCGTGCTTATTTTCACCAGGTGGAGTTTTGTATGCGTACAGTAGTATGTATAGTAAAGCCATCGCAGATGTTGCAAAAATAACCGGGCACTGACTGACCTCTCAGTGTCGTGCTATATTCATGTTTGGTTCACTTGTGCCTTTTAATATATACAGACCAATAATGTCTATTTTTAATCCTGAAAATCAAGTTTTTATTACTCTACAAAGTTCCTCTATTTTGTTTGTCTCATGCCTGTTGTGAGCCATTTCCAATTTTTGCTGTGACTGAAGCACCCCCAAGTCAATTTGGCATCTGTAGGTGTTGATTTACATTATGGAGCGAGATTGAATCTAACGAACAATGCAAATTCATATTTCTGGAATATAACTTTTTAATGTCCACTTCTGTACAAAATCAATGAATTTAATATTTTACACATTCTACAAATGTTGAAATAAAATGTAAAAGAAACTCATGCTGACTCCCTTGCTGTCTCAAAACACTGGGAATGATTTCAGACTTCAGACTTTTTTTTCAAATCTAACTTAAAACTTGAAAGTTTGTACCTTAAATCCAGATGATGGGCTCCCTCCGGTATGTTGATGCATTCAATGATGAACTTCCTGATCTACAAGGAAAAAAGTTTCACTGTAGTTTCTTAGAGACATGGTAAAGCATTACACAAGCACTTAAGATAAGTGCTTAAGATGCAGATGGTGTCTTACCTCTCCATTAGGTCACCATTGGAAAATATGATATGGCTTGCAGTGGAAAGATCTAGAAGAAAAAACCCAAATATTCTACAGCTTCTGTTGCACCGCTGAAACCTTATGTTAAAAGTACTTCTGCATAATTATAAGCTAATTATTTTCCATGTAAATAGCACAGAAGCTCTAACACACTTTGGCATCTTACCATTTCCCCAGTACTGGGTCCGCGGTCAGCCTGGACGTTGCACAACCCTCTCTATCTCTTAGAACAGTATGTTTTCTCTGCTGTTCAGGGAGTGTCATTGCAAACATGTCTGAGAGGTCGTAGCATGTGAGTTCTTCAGTGTAATTACACACAACGCCTGTGAGGAGGCACAGAATTAATATGACAGGATATTAAATGGGCGCATTTGGTTTATGAATTTGTAAAGTTAAAGTGCGACAGAGCAGTGAACGTAGCAGCGTTACAATCGTTTACCAAACAATTTCAAAATGAAAACTACGAATCTAAAGTTTACGTTTACATCGAATTTGAAGTCGAAGTCTCTTCGTACAATTTTTAATATGTGATGGTCAAAATAGAATTAGAAAAGAATATTTTAATTTGCATTTAGTAACAGTATTATCAAATAGACACCGAATGATTGTTTAAATATAATCCGTAATACAACCTAGTACGCTGCTGGAACGATCTTTATAAATTTCGCAGAATTGTGGACGAGCCATTGATGGATAATGTACCAAACATTTGCGGCGCCATCTGCTGTCCAGATATGCGGGTGGCATCAAGGGGAAAAAGTGGACAATGTTAAGTGAAAATATTAATTCTCTATTATTTCACAATATTTCTCAAACAATACAAATCAGCTCATAAAAACACATTTTTTAAGATACTTTTGTCAGGTATTAATATGTAACTTTATTCAATTACAATTACTCGATTTCTTTTTGTAGTTACCCCTTTTTCTTGCCTATTACTCAACCCAAATAAATGTCAGGTGAAATCCAACACAAACCCAGTGCTTCCTGTTGGTCAAACTCGTGTTGCGTGGCTTTTACAGTATCTGACAGTATTGTGTTAACACTGCACCTTGTCTTTCTTTCACCTTGTCCAAGTAACAAATCATAGTTATTAGTCACAAAGCTTTTCCATTCTGTTTTCTCAGTATATATTTATCAATTTTTTTTAATAATTATGGTTTTATTATGGTTTTATCAGTCATGTTGTACATAGAGTTGCTCAGACTCTCTGAACAGGCAGGGCACTTTCACTAAACTCAACCAGATCACTGATCACAACTGTCACACTCTGTTTGTGATCACACACACCTGTCCACCCTCGGCCAGGTGAACTTGGCCATCAGGGTAGGGCCACAGTTTCTGTTACCTTTGTAGGGGCAATAGAGATACAGATTAACTGTAATGTCCAATCATTTTATCCTTGTTAAACATACAGCATGTAATCTGGAAATATAAGTTATAACTGAGTGATTTCTTTTTTCAAATGTGTCTTTTAGGCCTCTTGATCAGGTCATCGCAAGGGTCCTATAACTGTAACTGTTTACGTAACATGTAAACTCTCAATAAACGAACAGACCAGTCCATCTGGTGTATTGAGCTCTTTGTTTAACATTAGTATTATATACAGTGGACCTTTTCTGACACTGCTTTTTAACAATCTCTTTCTCTCTCTCTCTCTCTCTCTCTCTCTGTCTAACACTAGACTGGGGGAGGCATTATCTGATTGTAAATGGGCTCAGAAATACACAATAAAAAACCCTGTTATTGACTACAAACAGCTGGGCGTTCGATATAAACTGTACAGCTGGCAGGTCAGAACATAAGTCAGAACAACATTCTTTTCTTCACTTTTTGAACTATTCTTGACTTATTTCGCATCTTTTGTTTGGTAGCATTTCATCAGAAGTCAGGAAATTGTTGACTTTTGTTATTTAGCCTTGTGTCAACTCTTGCCCTTAAAGATGAAGGCTGGTAGAATTCACCTGCAGAGATAACTATTACAAGGCCCCTTTGAAGGCTAAGTGAAATGTTATGCAATGTCAAATGCCAGGCCGACAGAAGATAAAACATATTGAGCATTCAAGTAGTCGGGTTAAGCTCAGTTTAGCCTGAACAGGCGAAGCAACTTTCTGTTTCTTAAAGGCATATTACAATAAATTGATACGAATTCACACATTAAAAAAAGTTTTCAGTCAGTCAATGCATGGGCATCAAACGTATATATCGAAACACTTCTTCGTCATTAGACATGAGGTTTTAAATAAAAAAACAAAAGCTAAGCCTAATACAGATTTATGTAATTTATTGGACGTGTAATAAAGATTCAGCTTCAGTGCTTAGTAGGTGATGGTATGGAAGTACCTGCTCGAGGAAGTAGAGTAAGAAACATTAGCTCATTTTAGGATTGTATAGATAAGATATAATGTAAACTGTGTAATGTATGTGTCTGTTGACTGGTAGGACCAGGACGAGGGACATCCTGCTGGCGGCCTCACAGGAACGAGGAGCCGTGCGGAACAGCCTAGTGAACACCACACTAGATACACTACATATGATATCTGTATTAAGAATATACATATAAAGACAATGAAAAAGACAAACAAGTTAATTGTCCTTTCACTGATCCTGCATCACTGCAAGCATTGGATTCATGTCCTCAGTTGTTGGTGCGTTAAAGTGATTTTGTGAAATGTCTCAGAAGTTTTTTGTCCTTACAATGAGAGTAAATAGGTGTAAATACTATTGTTTGGTTATCAACCTACTGCTGTGAAACCTAATTTTTTGTGTTCCTTAGAAGCAAAATAGTAATACAGATTTGGAATTATAATTTTTGGGTGTACTGTACTGTTAAGAAAACGCTTGATCAAACACTGTAGTTATTTAATGTTTCTGTACATATTCATTCAAGAGAAGAGAGAGCTTATGCAGCTTTTCCTTGAAATATGTTGAGTTAGCTGTAAAATGTTAAAGTTTATGAATGCAGACAGGTTTAAGGGCTTTTTAATGCTGGTTTAAAAATGTGCTTACACATTTTGCAAACCAGAGAGATTTGGCAAAGAACGAGTGTTGCCTCAGCACAATGTGACACTTTTAATACAGTTATATAGTTATAACCCTTTCTGCAAGAGATGCTTAATTGAGCAAGAAAGGAATATACATTTATTTCTATGTCCAGATGTTAGAAAACATGGTGGCGTGCTGAAGGTCTTCTGACATAGTTTTCAATATCTGAATTAAAGGAACTGGCCAATAGAATTGCATTGGTGTGTCAGAGATGTACAACTCAAGTTGGAAGTCATCTTGGGTCATTTCCTAAGCCTTTCTGCCTTCTGTCCGTCCTCTAACGGTCAAATGGAATACAGGCCAAAAAAAGTAAATAAATGAGTCTTGTATTTGTGGAATGTAAGTGTCATCCTCTGTCCTGCAGAGCTGCGCTCGTACTGTGTCAGCGCTGCCCACACAACTCCTCCAATGAACAACTCCACCCACGTCCCTGCCCAGCAGGTGAGTAATGAGGCACAATGGAAAAAGAGAAAAGAGTGCTGACCTTTTAACACGACAGAAACTCCAGTAGTTTCTTACACCCACAAATTCAGTTTTTGCCAAAAATGGACTTTCCAGCGTTCCACTAATAATTAAAATGGAACAAATGTTCTGACCTCACGGCTTATGTTTCTGCGCTCTTTGCTGCATTATATATTTCTGCAAACTCATTTATCTCCCTGCCCAATTTGGCAAGACTGAAAGCTAATATTTCTGAAAGTATCACGTCGATGGAAATAGCAGCAGAGCATGATTAATACAGTCGCCATCATGGTTGATCTTTTGTGTGAGATAAAAATGAGTTTTGTGACTCACACATGAAGTGGAGTGGAGTAGTGAGGCAAAAGCCCTTTAATTTGGCCTGAAATACACCCAAGGGAGGAAAAAAGCTGATTTCAAGAGGACTATGTGAGACCACTGTCTGGAAGAGAGACCTGATTCACTTGTATCTTCTATCTGAATATGCAAATACCTTGTGCACATCACAGAACTTAGTAATTGGTTCAAAAGGAGCTTTGAAATTAAAAACACTTTCTTTTTTTTGTTTAATACTATAAGTGTGAAATACAAAGCGAGTGTGAAGTTGCATTACTAAATGTTGCATTTCAAATTTCTATGAATATTCATTTGTCTCAGTCATAACCTAAGATGTAACCCACATTTCTCAGGTCCCAATGTCACCCCAGGAGTCTGGATCAGTCGTAGTGAAAGTGCACTACAAATACACTGAAACAGCCTGCGACCAACATTCATCTCAGGTAATGCTGCAGACCTGGTGACCTGCTTTCCTGACCTGCTTTTAGTAGCTGTAAATTCAAGGTATTAAAGTATGTTAAAGCAGTTGTCTGTCTTCACATTTTTCCATTGTAAAAAATAAACCCACTCCTAATACACACCCCCACACACACATACACATATATATATATATATATATATTCAGAAAGACGAAATTGGTTAAGACAGAACAAGCAAAAACAATAAATAGCACGCCAAATCAAGGCAGCCATGTGTCAGCTTTGGGCGACCCGAGTTGACAAGTCCTGACTTGTCATCCTTGCCTGACTCCTGTTTCCTTCTCTCTCACCCTGTATGATTTCTTGTTGTCTCCCCACTGTCCTATAAAATTGAGTTAGAAAGGCCAATGTTTTTTTTAAAAGGGTGAAATGTGAATTTTTGAGTGAACCGTCCCTTTAAATACAGATCTACAGAAATACAGTTCTGCCAATTTAGCAGTATTTGGAAACAGTCCGGTATTTATTACTTCCTGTCATTTCATCTGCCCCGAGTCTGAGGACCCTCTGGCCAACAGAACAATCTCTATCAGATGGTGGCACTGTGTGACTATATTGCACAGGGCCCAGAGAACCTGCAATTCACTGAGGGAGACACAATTGACATTCTCAGTAAAGGCATGTAGAGAGATGGGCGGAGGGAAAGCAATCAGGGAAAGCAATAGAGTGAGAGGGTTAAATATAATATCTTGTTTATGTCTATATATGCATCTTTCCCTGAGTTTTACTCATTGGGATACAGACGTCATGAGCGTTGCTGAGGCAACAACAGACTGACATACAGAGATGCCATATCACTGATAAACATAGACAGATGAACATCTAAAGATGCCACATATACATAGAATCAATGAGAACTGTATTGCAAAATGTGCAGGCGCATTGTAAAGATGACTTTTATTCCTTCTTCCAAAAGAATATCTGTTTGTTTTAATAAATCACAGTATTTATCAGAAGTAGGCCTATTTTCTTCATGCATAAATGTGTCCTCAGCTACTGTAACTGCTGCCTAAAAATAAAACAAAAGATTTCATATATGAAATCTAAGTTAGTCGTAATGCCAGTACAGTACGGAATTACATATTAATAATGACATTATAACCCCTTTTTTCTGTTTGATAATATCAATACAAAGAAAAGTTACAAATGGGATCAGAGCTAATCCCTTTATTCGCTGTTGGCCGAAAATGTATAGCATTTGGGAATATAAACTGTCTAAAGTGAACTGTACTGTATATGATGTGGAATGCCTGAATTATGTGTTATTTAAAAGCCAACTGGATCCTCCTGGCTCCCTTTGCTGAATGACTTCATAGAGTGTAAATAGAAAAGGAAGAATTTCAGGTATGTTCAGAGATCACAAACAGATCAGCTTTAGTCCGAATCCAGAGTTTTAAATAGAACTCCATGGGATGCCAGCTCTGGTTTACATCATTACCACCCACCTCCTCTTAACCTCCAGTATGTACAATACACTCTGAACACCAGGGCAGCAAAAGAAAGATGTTTAATCTTACATCACAGCCATGCAGTATTTACCACTGGCAGCTTTTATTTCAGACTCGGTCTGATGTTATAAAATGGCTTTTAAATCACCACTGTCCTGTACAGAGAGATGAATACGGCTAGGTGAGACATCAGTAATGCAGTGGTTAATGATGTGGTATGTTCTGTAGGATTGGGCACTTGGGCATTGGACTGCAGCGAACGATCCCTCTGCTCTTTTATATTGCGGTAATTACAGAGTTGGCAGAACCCAGCGTGATGCACTTTTCCCCCAATTCCCATTAAACATGCGGCCATTTACCACAGTCGTACCTCATCCTAACCCAGCATTTAGTGATCAATTCTTGCCTGCAACTTTCTGTCACTGCTTTTATTTGTTAAGAGTCAAGATAGTTTGTTGTATTTATGAGCCGTTGTGTAAATGTCAGGGAGCTTAATGGCTTATCATGTTTCATACTCAAACCAACCTTCTGTCAGTTTTTATAGGGGAAATAAGTGAACTGTACTTGGGTTTTGTGCTAACAGCCAAAAGGAGCGAAATAACAGCCTGCTGTAAATGTTGCTCACTTACTCTGCACATAATTCGCTCACTATTTAAAAGATGCTGTGGGACTTTTTACAGAAAGTGGAGAGTAGAAAACAACCCAGTGATGTCAGATTGTATTTTTGGGTAAATCTGGAGTCTCAATTTTACATCAAGAGAACAAATTAGCTCAAATTAGTTAAAAACCAACTTCACACTTCTTAAATAACTAACACAAATACAAAGAAATGTAGGAGAAAAGGCATGACAGAATAGATAAAGAGTAGAAGAGGGACAGATGTTTAAAGCAGGAAGAGAGGGATTATATTTTGTCTTATTTAGTGTTCTGGAATGACTATGGAGTTGTTATAATAATTATTCACCTCATTTATAGAGTGAGCTGACAGCTTGGAGCATTGAATGCGTGCGCATATGCGTTAATAGTTATGTGTGTAGTTATGTGCGACTTTCAGCTGAAGTCTYTTTTTTACCGTGCATAAAGATCCGAGCATAAAGATCAATGAGCAACTCTATTGTCTAATTTAGGCCCATTAATTGTTCATTAATTTCTGCCAGTATGGACTATTGCCAGGAGCAGTAATTGCAAATTAGCAATGAATTTAATTCATTTGTCCCAGTGTCAGCATCTTAAAGGGCTGTAAATCAGTGAGTTGGAGAAGCACAAGGACAAAGAGAGGTTAACTGAGAGAGTCTATAAGTCTATAATTGGCACATGCAGTCTTGGATTTCATCTTTAATTTGTCATTAAAAATTACTGACTTAACCGTTACTTTCTGATAGTCGTTTGTGTTCAATTCACTTTTCTTCTGCATTTTAATCATATTCCTCTAGGAATTTATTGTTATTTCGTCTGATATTATTTTGTATTGTTTATATTTTATTTGCTACAACTGTTGACTGCATCTATGCCGTTGTTATTTTACTTCATTTGACTTATTTTGCAGCATATCTCACTGTATTGCTTTGGCAAAACACATGCATACTTTTTGTCATGGCAATAAATCACACAAAATTGAAACCGAGTCAGTATATACTGGAGGCTGTCTATATGCGTTTATGAATTATCTCTGTGAGACACGATTGGTGTACTGTAGATGTCTGTTGACAGGCCTTTCTAAGTCTTCTTTATGAGCTTAAAGGATGACACGTGTTTACTGAGCAACAGAAATCCAGACATAAGACAGACGCGATGCCTCTCATTTTTGAAGTGTCTTTTAATAATAGCAGCATGTTGGACAACACATCACGCTGAACTAATATAATGAGGATAATTATTTTTTTGTTTATACAGGATGATTTATTTGCTTCCTTTAAGGATTATGTGAAACTTCTCAGGAGATCCTATACCATAAACATCTTTTGTTGTGAACCTTCTAACAGCTTCACACCAACCTGATTTGAGCAGAGCTGGATTTAAGATGTGAAATTACTCTCTTATCCCAGGCACAAGGGATTAGGGGACGTCAGGTTTAAACAGAGCGATGCCAAGCAAAGCACGCACACACTCGCTGTGCTGGTTTTGGGTAATGATGTTTCCACTATGCCTCCTCTTAACTTAAAAATGAAGTCTACGAAAATGCCAGAAAAGAACCTCATCTGATAAAATATAGTTTTTTAATGTTCTTAACGAACATGTCACATGAAATTCACATGAAGTAAGGAAATCACACGAAGAAGATATGTCTGTGGCGCACACCTGTAGAGATCAAATGCCAGTGTTTCCCTGTGAGAAGTAGCCGTCGTCAAAAGCTTACGGTATGGCCCCAAAGTATGCAAAATCGAGAACGTTTTGTTTTTTCAATTGATTAACGTCAATGGCCATTCGAGCCTTGAAAATTAAAATAGCTCAAGCACAGGAAACATGGTTAAATTTATCGAAATGCGTTCCTCAAAGTTGTTTGTTGCTAAGCAACCTAGTCGCCTCACGCGTGTGCGTCATTTCCTCCCGAGCTCCTGTGTCGGTATCTCACTACAGTCTCAGTAGTAGCGACAAGAAATCAGAACGAGAAGTACTGACAAAGCGCGCTCCTGTTCTGTGCCCACCTGCCAAACTTAAAACGTGTCTCCGTTTCTTTCTCGTTGCAAGAATTGCATTGCCATCATTTTCTCTCGTATAATGATTTAACAGAAGTAAGGATTAAAGTCACTGTTACGGACATTCAATCCTCGCGGGACTTAATTCGATGGGGTATGTGGTTTGCCTTTGGAAAATGGGTGGACTTTTTGCCCTATAAATATCGTCCAAAGTGACGAGGAAAGCTCATTCATAAACTCGCTCGGATTTACTTTGGCCACTTGCATTTCGACGTCAAAAGTTCGGAAACAGAATTGAACTTCACAGTTTTGAATTATTCTTATCCTTATTAGTATTTTGGGAGCACCTAACATGACCAGACTCAGCCGAGGTTTTACGCACGAAGCGCGGTGCTTTTCTGTTTTAAGCCAAACACGGGGAGAGTGTTTCTGCACGGTTCCCAATGCCTGATGTGAAATCCCGGTGTGCTTTTGAGGAGCTGCGGCAGGTGTGTGAGAATGAGCACAGATCTGGAGCGCGTTTCTCTGAAGTCGGGCGCAAACTCGCTGGGCTCCGGTAGCCGCGCGTTGTCCGTCAACGTGAAGAAGTTGCACAACGCGCTCAACGTGCTGCTCACCGATTTCGAAAGAGAGCAGTTCATCCACTGTCTCAACGTTTATCACGCCAAGCGTAATGTCTTCGATCTCGTGCAGACTCTTAAAGTCATCCTCAACACACCCAGCAAGCGCCAACTGTTACCCATGCTGCGTCTGGTCATACCCCGCTCGGACCAGCTGCTTTTCGATCAGTACACGTCGGAGGGTCTATATTTGAAAACGGACCTGTTGGCATGTAGCGTTAAACATGAGTCCTCGGAGGAAATAAGCAACGCGAATGTTCGCGCAGGAGCGCCCTCGATGCGCTTTCTTCCTGAGTCCGAGCAAGCAGGTCCCAGTCAGGGATCTTTGCGGGCCGTTCCAGATTTCAGCACCACACTTCAGGGGACAGCTCCAGCTGGACCATGCTTGAGCACGGCGTTGATGCAGGGAGCGTCCGATGAAATTCGGCAAGTTACGCTGAAACGGAGCAAGAGCCACGAAGGCCTGGGATTCAGCATACGGGGTGGGTCAGAGCACGGAGTTGGGATCTATGTGTCTTTGGTGGAGCCGGGATCATCCGCTGAGAGAGAGGGACTGAGAGTTGGGGACCAGATCATGAAGGTCAATAACATAGTGTTCGACCGAGTCACTCATGGAGAGGCCGTCAAGGTGATGTGTGTATTCTTTTTTAGTTTTTGTGTAACTGCGTGAATTTATCAGTGTTCACCTTTGACATCTTTTTGGATTGTTCTGTTAAATCTGGAATTCTTGAATCTCCATTCTGTTACCAAACATCCCATCTGCTTTAGTCGTCCTTTCGCTAAATGCTTTACCAGTGTCAGAATCACAGCCATGCAGACAAATCTTTGGCCAGAGTCCCAGTCAGTTACTGGCTTTAGGAGAGCTAAAATCAATCTTTGATTACACAGTGGTGTGCAATAGCTTTTGGACCCAACTACAAACCTTAGCTGCTTTGGCCACTGGCAATGTGACTAAACTTGTCACACAGTCCTAATCCTGGTCTATTTTATCGTATTTTCTCTCATTTCCTGTTTGTCCTCAAGAGTTTTTCACAGAAGAACTGATTTTTAAAAATGTTCTTAATGGACTCAAATGGCGTTCCTGCAGCTCAATTGGCAGAGCATTGCAAGATCAGCGCAAAGGTTGTGGGTTCGATCCCCAGGTACTGACACAGGTACTGATTAAAAAAATGTATACTGTGAATGCACGTTGGGTAAATGTGTCTGTCAAGTAAATAAATGTAAATGAAGCTTATCTGTCTTATGTATTGATTCTCAGGCATGATATTCTGAAAAACTGTGATTTGATCAACTTCAAAGTGAATGTGTCTATGGTGAAATCTATTATCATCTCTAATTTTAGTTCTTGGTTTGAGAGTTTAATCATGTGGTTATATAACAGTTGAATCTTGAACAGTTTGCAGGAGAAGAGCAATGACAGGCAGCTACCTCACTCTTGCCTTTCCATTCTCTCGCTCTGGCTTTCTCTCTCACT
>JAZGTI010017497.1:0-12167 GCA_036877585.1 Botia kubotai | reverse complement strand
CAGTATTCCAACCACCGTGAGCTGAAGACTGACAACCTGCCCAATCAGGGGGTGAGAATTCCATACTGTAATTCCAAACTGCACTTTCCGTTCCTAATTTTTAATAGAATAGCAATTATTGACATTATTGAGTTATTGACATCAAAAGGAAAAGTAATTGTAAAGTGTAAAATTGTAAACCAACTGAATTACTTTTTGATGGTTTGTTTTTCCAAAAATGTAGGTTTCCTAATAAGACTTTTGTTTGTTACAATATCTGGACAGTTACACCAACTAGCTATTTTTGATCCCACAAAAATATAAAGCTAAATTTTCATTCAGAAATTAAAACGTGTTCATCACAGAAAAGACTTTCAGAAACCATTGTCGCTATGAATTGCAACTTTAATGTATTTTTGAATAGATTCATAGATCAAAAAACACTGACACAATTTGCATTTGAGTATCAGTAAAAACAGTGAAGCTCAACTGATGCAGTTCTGTCTTTGCCTGTATATGTAGAGATGCCTTTGTGTTTTGCAAAAAGCTGCTAATTACACAGTAATTTGCTGACTGCCGTATTACTGTAGTGTAGTGTTATGGGAACCAGGTGTACCCGCTGGAAAGACTTGTGTGTATTTACAGTTTTTTACAGAGTTTGGTCAAATGATAACCCTGTGTGTCTTCATTTTAGAGGGCTCAAGCTGCTTTGCAAGCTGTCAGTGCAGTGCATTCTGGGAACATGAGTCTTTCTGGATCCGCAACAGCCAGTGATGGTGGCATGATTCCTGTACAGAGTCCTGTGCTCCGCATTATAGTGGAGAATCTTTATTACCCGGTGTCTCTAGAAGTGCTACATCAGGTAAAACTTCACCAAACTTTACCATTGACTTTCATGTGATGCAACAGAGCTGGGTATCGGCACTGATTTCCTGACTCAATTTGATTTCAGTCTGAAATTGATTCATTCTGTTCACACAGATCTTCTCAAAATTTGGGACGGTCCTGAAGATCATCACCTTCACCAAGAACAACCAGTTTCAGGCCTTGCTACAATATGCAGATCCAATGAATGCACATCATGCCAAGGTGGTCAGTACCAAAACAGAACCTACAAGCACAAAATTCTCCTTTATTAACTTATTGGTGAGAGTGAGAGATAAAAATGGCCACCTGCTTTAGAACATGCTGCAGATGTGGTTAGCTGGAAATTATTCTGGACCATCTTGTTCCGCAGGCTATTCACAGAGACAAATAGTTATGGTCATCCCTCAACAATACTTCACCGTGACCGCTCGCCTGTCCACTCTAATAATGGCTTTACTATCAATCACAAATACACTCTGTACAGGCAGAGACCTGTCTGAATTCCCCATTTGCCATTTCCCTGTATTTTTCTGTGCGGGGCCAAAAATTTGTCACAGCAATGTCTGTTTTTTTCCCCATCTACGACAAGAAAATCAGTTCTCAGTAGACTGCACAAATCATACACCCCCCGTAATTAATATGTCAGTGTTGAGGTTATCTAATGAATGCCAATGCAGCTCACCAGGAAAAAAAGAGCTAGCAAGTAATTATTCCTCCGGTTTGAGGGTGTTATCTATTGTGTGGCTGCCATGTTGCATTGCCTCTTTGCACAAAGAGAGTATTTGTTAGTGTTATGGGGGGTGGAGACAAGGGTCTTATTTGGAAAGGGTGGTATGAAGCCCTCCCGAATCTTCCCTTTTTAAAATTGGTACAAAAAGAAAAGCAATTGTGTGCAGATGCACCTTATTTTCTCAGTATCTTGTCAGAGAAAGCGCAAGTAATTATTATCACTCGTCATTCAAAGAAATGTAGAATGACCACACCCATTTTTGAATATACTAGATTTTTAAATTTTCTCCAGAAAATTTGAGTGGTGGTTGCCAGCGTGTTGCCATGCCAGTATGTTGCCATGCGGTTGCCTTAGTGTTCTAAGTGTTTTGTAATGTGTTACTAGGGTGTTTTGGGTGGGATGGTTACTTACTGGCTTAAGTCTAAATAGGCCACCCCTATTTTTTTGTTTAATTTCATTACATCGCTCAGGCTGCTGTTAGGATTAGATTTGATGAACATTTGTCATCAGGGTTTAGTCAAATGAGTGACCCATGGGAGAGGTTACTTTACATTGACCCCACCTTAACAAATCTACCACAGGAGCTACACGCAACAGACTGTTCAACAGAGAATATGTCACACTGAATTAAAAGACCAACTTTATCATGTTTAATGGAGCTCCTGTTCACTTACACTGGGCAGTTTAGTGGCAAGCTATATGCAGTAAATATATGTTCATGTAGCGGTTCTTTACTCAGAACAGGCAACTGTGTGATGGAAATTATGGGTAATCTGACCTGAAAAATGCTGTTAGAGTCATGTAATGGCTAATTCTTGGGAAAATGTGGTACTACAGGGAAAAATCAGCTGAAATTAAAATGATTATTTTTTTTGCAAATATAGTTTGTGGTGTGCCAGTTTATTGATCTATTTTTGCTGAACTAAACTGTGTTGCTTTAGTACCACTTTGGTCTTTGAACCCTCAGTGGAGTTACAGATCTCATGACTGCGCCTCCATTAGCACTTGTTTCAGGAGTTTGGTTGTCGCTGGCTTGAGATATTGATTAACAGATAGAACAACTGTGATGGGATGCTCAGGCCTCATTAAAACCAGATGTAATTAAGTACAGAAGATGTGATCAATGAAAATGTGCTGCTGTAATTCAGGGGTAATGTGTACATCTGTAAGTACATAAACTATTAACAGTCATGGCCAAAAATGTTGTCACCCTTGCAATTCTGTCAGAAAATTGTTGCAGTTGCAAATGTTTTGGTACTCACGTTTATTTTTTTTGTTTGCATTGGAACAACACAATAAACAGAGAAGAAAAGTCAAATCTGATAAAATTCCACACAGAACCCAAAAACTGAACTGGACAAAATTATTGGCACCCTTAAATTAACCCTTAATCCTTTGGAAAAAATAACTGAAATCAATCGCTTCCTGTAACCATGACTGAGTTTTTTTTTACACCACTGGAATTTTGGACCACTCTTCTTTTGCAAACTTCTCCAGGTCATTCAGATTTTCTCCCAACTGCTGTTTTGAGATCTCTCCACAGGTTTTCTATGAGATTTAGATCTGGACTCATTGCTGGCCCAGCGCTTTATTTGTAACCATTTCTGAGTGCTTTTTTAAGTATGTTTTGGGTCATTGTCCTGCTGGAAGACCTATAACCTCTGGTGGAGATGCTTTCTGACACTGGACACTGTGTTGCACCCCAAAATTCTTTGGTACTCATCAGATTTCCTGGTACCGTTCACACAGTCAAGACATCCAGTGTCAGAAGCAGCAAAGCAACCCCAAAACATCTTTAAATCTCCACCATGTTTAACTGTAGGGACTGTGTTCTTTGAAGGCCTCATTTCTTTTTCTGTAAACAGTGCCATAATGTCCTTTAACAAAAAGCTCTACTTTTGTCTCATCTGTCCACAGTACGTTCTCATAGAAGTATTGTGGTTTTCTCACATAAGTTTTGCCAAACTCCAGTCTTGTTTTTTTATGCCTTTGTGTCTCCTACTGTAGCGTCCCTTTTTTATTCAGATGGTAACGGATAGTGCGAGCGGACACTGTTGTACCCTCTGTCTGCAGCTTGAATTTGTTGGGAAGTTAATTGAGTTTCTTTATCCACCATTCGAACAATCCTTTGTTGTAATTTTTCATTAATATTTTCTCTTCCGTACATGTCCCAGGAGGTTAGCTACAGTGCCATGGGCTGTAAACCTCTTCATGATATTGCGTACTGTGGACCCAGGAACATTAAGATCTCTGGAGATAGACTTAAAACCTTGCGATTGTCCATGTTTTCCCACAATTTTTTCTCTCAAATCCCCTGACAACTCTTTACACTTCTTTCTTTTCTCCATGCTCAGTAAGACACTGGTCATATTGTACCCAAAATCAGTCAAAATTACAATTTAAAAAGAAAAATTAAAATGGATGATTTGGACCAAATAATGAAGAAAAAGCCAGCTAATTAGAGCCCAGAACAGATGAGAGCTGTTTTAAAAACTTATCAATGTGACACGTCACAAACCAGGGTAAAAGAAAACATTTTTGTAAATTCTAGGTCAAAGGTGACTACACTGAATTATCATTTAAGTTATTATGAATTATCTTTAGTCACAACATAATTCCCAAAGTTACAATTGTGTTATTTAATAGTCTCTGAGTTTACTACAATGTGGAAAAACATTAATAAAGTATGAGTGTGTTTGTAAGTGTTTCTAAACTTTTGGTACTGTATATATTAAAATTAATATACTAATATTGTCTTGAGTAAAGTAGAATCTTCTTAATTCTTTTGGAAATATGATCAGGACATGT
Organism: Botia kubotai; assembly: GCA_036877585.1. NCBI lineage: Eukaryota > Metazoa > Chordata > Actinopteri > Cypriniformes > Botiidae > Botia > Botia kubotai. Next base: position 7,783 of record JAZGTI010017497.1, on the reverse strand, counting down.
TCTTGACAGGTTTCAGCTAAACATGACTGTCTTTAGACATCTACAGTAAAGAAAGGACATTAAAAATGATTAACAACTTAACTGGTGAGAGACTGACATTATAATCAACTAGTGATATGTTGTGTGTCAGGCTTTGGATGGGCAGAACATCTACAACGGCTGCTGCACTTTGCGTGTGGAATTCTCCAAGCTGACCAGTCTGAATGTCAAGTATAACAATGACAAGAGCAGGGATTTCACCCGTCTAGACCTTCCATCAGGGGACGGACAGCCCGGGCTAGAGCCCGGCATACAGACTGCTTTTGGTAAGTTTACAACCAATTCCAGAATGCACTGTGACATCTCAGTGGATGATATTAGACTCACAGATGTGTCCCTCACTGGTGAGTTTTGTATGTGTGTAGAAGATAGTAACACAGAAAGGGAAAGTGGAATTTACAGCCAGACGTACATGAACACACACACCATCTGCTTTTCCCTGTAGCTCTGAAAAAGTCTTTGTCCCATGATAAAAGATGTCAGATTTATTTTTAATGAGTAAGAATGCATAATAAATGGCATCAAGACCTTCAAAAGCTGATTAAATATACATTTAGTTGTTTGGTGTGTAAGAGCTTTGAAGTGTTTACTTGCAAAATTTCCACTTTGATTCTCTTGTCATATAGATTAATTTCTATACAATTGTTTTATCATGTCAGCTTTAAATTAATATTCTGGGTAAGTTACAATTTAAGGTCTATTTTTTAATGACCACAGAAAATAATTTGACTTCCCTTTAAAGGGAAATATTCAATTTTTTAACTACTGTCTATGTGGAAAGTATTCAGCACCAAAACAAAATTTACATTTACATTTATGCATTTGGCAGACGCTTTTATCCAAAGCGACTTACATTGCATTATACTATACATTCTGAGTATGTGCAATTCCTGGGATTGAACCCATGACCTTGGTGCTATGCTTTTAACCACTGAGCTACAGGAAAGGCCTTTAAATATATACAATTGCATATATTTACTTTAAATATATACAATTGTAACACTGTATATATTTAAATACATACAATTGTAACACTGTTTAAAAGTATAGCAATAACGTATTAATTATTGCACATTAATCTGTAAGATAGAATCACTTACTAACCCTGTCTAACTTCTGTCAAATTTTGAAACCAGAAGTTAATTTATTTTACTGAGTTGTTCATGTAAGTTCTTTACCAAAAATTAGAGCTGTACGTATCTGTATATTCTTAAAAGGCTTCAGAATACCTGCCCCATAGACTTTCATTATTAAAATACTGGTGTAACAATGGGCAGACAGTAAAAGTTATTTATCTTACTTGCTCTTTCCCAGCCTGATCTGTGTGTGTTTGTGTGTGTGTTTTATTATAACGCTATCAGTTTCTGGCAAACACACTGTGAAAGGACACACCTTATCGCACATGCACACAAAGGTACATGGGCTGGCAGCATTTGGAGTAGAAGAGTAGATTTATTATCTGCCTTAGCTTGTAAGCGTGTATGCGCGTCAGAGGTGATTGTTAAGGGGGGTGGAAGATAACTGCGACTGCCCATCCACATATCTTTATGTCTCAGATTCTGTAAATCACTGTCTGTGTCTAAAGCAAGAGGTGGTGTGGATACCGATAAGCCAGGTGTGTATTCCTGTGTGTGCGTAAATCAGGGCTGATTAATTGGTCTTGGGTGCAGGCTGGAGTCTTAGAGGTGCTCCCTGACGTCACTAGACACCCACTAAAGCAGTAAAGGGTGGTAAAATGGCAGCTTTTATTAGACCACTGCCATTTTCCCTTCTGCCCCAACACTCCCCATGAAAATGTTACACTGCTGTCGCGTTTTTTTGCTTTGTATGTATACTGCTGTACCTGATCTCCAGTAGGGACAATTTATTTTAAACAATATCACAATAAAGCACATCTGTCCTGGGAATTTTAGACACTACAGTGGCAAAATGTAATAATTATGTGCATTCAATATAATATTGAATGTGCATGTCCTGGCAAGGTAAAGAAAATGTAAAGGTAAAAATCAGCTCAAAAAAATGTGGGGATAACACAGCAAACGTAGGTTTGTCTATTTTATTTAACTGCAAAAGGAAGCATCATTATTACTATGAAAAAACGAAAATATTTTTCTTAAACCCGAAATGTTGCTGTTTAGCCTGTCAGATTGTGTGTCTTTTTGAGGTAACCACTATGCAACACTCTGGCATCCACCCAGAAAACTTGAATTTCCACAGAGCAATGTTCTGGTGTCCAAAGTTAACACCCTAGCATTGAGTTCTGCGGAGCAACATTGAGTTTTGTGAGCATTCACACTTTCTTAATATGAGCAGTCACATCTCCTTAAGAAAATGTCAGAAAAGTTTCTTGTGAGATTTTTCAGCTACTTGAAACTAAGACCAAAAATAATTCCTGTTTATTTAATTTAATCTTCAATGTGCAATTTAAAGTGCAATTTAAAGTGCAATGATTGACTGATGCATTTACTCTGAAACAGATTATTGCACTTTAGGCCTGTGATTTATTTTATTTTCTATTTACTCCATTTTACTTTAATTTCCTTTTTGTATCAAAGAAATTCTTTTTAAGATGGCAATATAAGTAACAGTGGTAATTGACCAACATGTAACCTTTATTTACCATACCTTTATTTAACCTAAAAAGTCAATAATGTCTGTAAAGAACTACTGCTACACACAGTGCTAAAAGTATCCTTGTTGTCTGGTATCCATGTATGGCCAGTTTTACATTTGTGTGTGTGTGTGCGTGCAGGGGCTCCTGGGATAATTTCCTCTCCATACCCCGGGGCAGCTGGATTCGCACCCGCTATTGGTTTCCCTCAGGCAGGTAAGATTTCACACTGTCTCACAGTTAGTAATAGAGCCAGAGCGCTGCTGCTCACGGCAGTGTTCAGACCCAGTAATTGGAGGTATTACAGTATAATCACATGAGCCACAATGCAATCACATGTGCCTGTTGCCACTTGAGATTGACACCAGCAAAGTGAGCAAAATGCGAACACACACAGTAATATTGGCATTATATTTCAAAACAAATTGGACGACATGCTTTGCATTTTGTTTTGGCTATATATCTGTTTGCACACATTGTTTTGATTTATATGAAAAATAAATGCAGTTGGTGTGATGCTGATATTGCATTGGTTTTTAATTACCTGTTCTGTCATTGTGGAATAACCACTGGAAAAAATCTAAAAGTCACTTGCTTTAGAAGACTTGATTTAGTTTTCCTTGAAGCCTTAAAGACAACATGAATTCATAGGTATACACTGTTTACATATAGATGAAGTAAATTTTTTTGAAGAGTGTAAATACTTTGGCGCTATCAAAACGTCACCGTGTTTGTTTGATGATGATTGATTGAGCTACAAGTATCTGTTTAGCCAATTTAGGTGAAAAAAAGTAAGTGGGGATATTAGGGTCACAAAAAATGATAACATGCTAAAAAATAGTCTCCGGTCATATTGTACATGATGTATCACACTTTTAAAAAAGGGTGTTCAATGTGTGTCATCAATATTATGTGGATGGGGGAAAAATAATAAAAACCAATAACAACATAGTCTGATTTTCACAATCCAATCAAGTGCAGTTAAATACAGTAAAGTCTTTATTATTTTCCACAGAATATTCTCGTGACCTCTGTGTCACATTATACATCACGTTACATAGAAATATGTCATATTACAGAGCTTTGCGAATGTCATTTTATGTTGTCTTTAATTCCCAATTTACCAAGCTCTATCTCCACACTCCAGCCCCTAACCTGTGAGCCTCAATAACATATTCATCTAAACTCAGACATCCCAGCATGCCCCGAGCATGTTAATTTAGTATAGTATTATAACAATGCATGACCTGCTCTTGTTTATCAGATAACAAAAGCAGCAATGGGTGGTGAAAATGGAATGCTGATTGTAGGATATTCCTCTCCATTTCTTAAACTCCCCCACCCTTTTCTCCCCACTGGGCTTTGGCCTGTTAAGGTCTGTCCATGCAGACAATGCCTGGTGCTCTGGGACCTCTGACTATCCCTTCATCTGCAATGACAGGAAGGATGGCCATCCACGGCATGGCCCCCACTGCCATCCACTCTGTGCTCCTTGTCTCCAACCTCAACCCTGATGTAAGTTCTGTCCCCACCCCCAACACCACCTTGCCATAAAGACCAGGTCACTCATTTTACAATGTAATTGACATACTGATGTCAACATATCAACCCTGCTCTGTGAGCCATTTAACCTAATAAATGTGATTTTTTTTAAGGTATGAAAGTGATTGTAAGGACTGACATTTGATGATCTTTAGGAAATTATTTTTAAATGTACATCTATGCATTTGATTTATGCATATGAGCCAAGCATGTTATTTTATTGTTTGTTTAGTGTTAAAAATTGATGTCACAAGGTGCATTCTAGATTCGAATATGCAGTGTTAATGGTCAGCATGCATGTATATATTAAAAATTCCTTTATTTCAAACCTGTATGACTTTCTTTGTTGGATAAATCTTTTTGTTTGTGATACGTAGTTATAAAGAAAAATAAAGTTTACCAAAAAATAAAATGTGTTATCGTTTACCCTCAAGTTGTCCCAAATATGTCGAAATTTCTTTGTTCTGCTGAACACAAAGGAAAAGATTTAGGAACGTTTGTATTGAAATTTTATTGTTTTGGGGCACTGTTGACTTCAAAACTGTTTCAATCTTCCTTTGTGTTCAGCAGAAAATGTTTTTATACAGGTTTGAACAACTTGAGGGTGAGTAAATAATGACAGAATTTTCATTTTCTGTGAACTATCCCTTAAAGAATATATAAAATATGGCACAGAAGTGCCAACGTATACGATACCCTATAGCTCACTGGAGCTGATTTACATGATAAAAAAGCGGGCAAGGTGTTCTTCATAAAATTCACCTTTTGTATTTTACAGAACAAAGACAATTCATACACGTTTGGAATAGCACATGAGGGCGAGAAAATAATGACTGAATTTTCATGTTTCTGTGAACTGTTCCTTTAATGTGTTTTTATGTTTCAGTTCTTTCTCATGCTTTTTGAATTTTGAACACTTGAGTCATTTATAATGCTCTGTCTTTTGCAGAGTATATCCCCACATGGACTCTTCATTTTATTTGGTAAGAAGAAATGTATTACCTTTCTGTATCAGATGTGCAGAAGACTGTTTTATTAACTAGCGAGCTAGCGGGTAATGGCACAGTTTCCTTACGAACACAGTCGCAAGATTATTTGCAGATAGCGTGTTGTGTCTCCCATCATATGAATGTTTCAAATGCTCAGTATAGCCCCCACACGCACATACTCTGCGTGCCATTATTATTGTCTCCACAATTTAATAACTGTAAACATCAGAGACCGACCTTAGTGGGATCAATATCCTTTTGTATATAGGATATTGCTGGCCTGCAGTCGCCCTCTGGTTTCAATAATAAAATATTGAGATCTGCAGATAACGTATTATTATTTACTGTAATAGCCGTCATGACACATTCGAACACAAAAAATCTGTTTCTTTCTTCTCCCTGTAGGTGTCTATGGAGATGTTCACAGGGTGAAGATTCTGTTTAACAAGAAAGAAAATGCTTTAATACAGATGGCAGACGCCACACAAGCCCAGCTCGGTACGTCAATCCAAACCCCTGTATCTTAATCTATTCTCCTGGATCCTTTTATTTGTAGTCTTTATTGACATAATCTTTAGGTATATTAGACCTACAAAGCAGTGTGCTTGTAGCTGGTAGATGCAGCTGGTACAGTTACTAAAATATTTTTAAACTTTATGTTTTTTAACAAAATTCCCTCTGTATATTCATTTTGAAGCAAATCTTGCATTTTATAGTTATCGCATTTATGTATAGAAGGTCACACTGTACAGTGTTAGGAGTAATAGCCGAATGTAAATGCTGGAGTGTATTTGGCTGAGCAGTCATTAGGCGGCCCGCCAGTGTACAATTGTCAATTGTACAGTTGTCATGCTTTTGAGCCAAAGAGTTTTTTGAAGGTGGCATTGTATCATAGTTCTTCTGGACCTTCATATTTAATAAAAAATGAGGGTGAGTTTATAATAAATAATGTGAACGTTTCTGTAGTGAATTTCTGCTTGTAGACTGCTTGTGGAAAGCAGTCACTTCCTTAAATAACTCTGAAAACAGGAGCAGATACAAGTTGTTGTGTGTAAATTGTAAATCATCATTTTGTAAATTGTCACACTCTACAATGCAGTGCAGCAGTTTGTGCATTATGACTTGCAAATTGAATTGCATAAATTGTCACATTCTGTAGGATTATGCACTTCAAAATGGAGTGACACTCAAATTTAGATGCAGTGTGAACCCAGCCAAATGGATTTTGGCTGGAAAAAACATGCTTTTTTGTATTTCTAATTCTGGGTGAAAGCTTATGTGTAACACATTTCCTGCTTTTTTCTGGTTTTAAAGCGATGAGCCATTTGAACGGTCAGCGTCTGTATGGTAAAGTGATCCGTGTGACCATCTCAAAGCACCAGACGGTGCAGCTCCCCAGGGAGGGTCAGGAGGACCAGGGCCTGACCAAAGACTTCAGTGGGAGCCCACTGCACCGCTTCAAAAAGCCCGGCTCCAAGAACTTCCAGAACATCTTTCCTCCCTCCGCCACTCTTCATCTCTCAAATATCCCGTGAGTGTCTCTCTACCAACTCATATGTGAGGCACTGCATGAGAAGTAGGAAAATGTTAGGAAGATGCCCAGTTTAATCAGATTTTGTATCAAAACCAAGCCTTTTTCAAATTTACCTTGATAAACATAAAAAATTAAAAGTACATAATTACAGTTTTTATGTCCCTATTTGGGCAGTTCCATTAAAATGTACCATGGACAAATTTATTTGTTTTAAAAATGATTTAGGTTCATTTAGGTCTGGTGAGAAGGTATGATGAATTTTAAGGAAATACCATTGGTTATATGCCTCACAGGGCACTGTATGTTTGAGTAAATTCATTACCTGAATTATGGTTGCCATCAAATAATGTGCTTTTCCCATGCAAACGACCCCTCAGTCCCTCCACCACGGATGACTTTCTGAAAGATCTGTTTTCCAGTTCTGGATACACTGTCAAGGCCTTCAAATTTTTCCAGTAAGTTTTTCTTCTCAGATGTTTTTGTTCTAAATCTTTATTTTTCTGGTTGATGGTAATAAGTGGAGCTGTATTTGTTCACACAGTGTGTGTGAAGGATCTGCCTGTACCCTTTCTAACACAACAACATGATAAGAAGGAACTGTTTTATAAAGCATGTCAACTGGATGTCATAAACAATGTCTGTACTGCCTGCTAGAACAGAAAGAAGAAAAGGAAAATAATGTGATAAGGCTGCTCAGACATTTTAAAGGAATAGTTAACACAAGTACAGAAAAATCTGTTATTTCACATTCACGTCTAACCAAATCTGTATGACTTTCTTTCTTGTGTGGAACATAAGGAGTTATCTAGATGAATTTCCAGGCTTCTTTTTCCGTACAATAAAAGTGAATGGTGACCACAGCTGTTCCTGGTCCTTATCCACTTTTATCGAATGGATAAGAGTAGATTAAGCATTGTAAAAATCTGTTTAATAAAAACCATACAGGTTTGAAATGATATGAGGGCAGGAAAATAATTAAAGAATTTTCTTTTTAAATGCACTTTCACTTTAAGCAATAGTGGCCTTACTTTGCCACCTGATGTAGGTCACACAGAATTATAGTCAATT
>JAZGTI010017496.1:0-12167 GCA_036877585.1 Botia kubotai | reverse complement strand
CATGACTGGGCGACTCTGAGATTTCTCTGGAGGTTGGACTTGCATCATCAACCTTGCGCAAGTGTCTGTCTCACAGTACCAGAATAAGCCAGGCGACAGTTTCCTGCTTGGTTGCAAAAGTGTGTCTCTTCTGTCAGGTGACATTGTGAAATTATTAACAGTGTTTACACTGTGGCATACACTGTACAGCCTCTTTTAAACAGACAGTCTCTGCCTATCTGCACTTGAGGGAACTGATGTGAGTAAACATTAGCTGTTTGCTAATGCGTCACACAGCAGAAGCTTTTCTGTTAACAATAGGCTGGATGAGTTCGCAGTTTTGTAGGAAAAGTCAAGAAAAAGGCAAATCATTAGCTACATTAAACATCTGACTAATCACACACTTGGTTTGTAGAACTAGCAGAGAATTCTGGGACGGGAGGATGTTGTGCACCCATCCACTTTAAACGTAGCTAAAACTGCCACTTTCAAGTGCTACATTACCCTTTTGGACTGAATTATAGCAGTCTGGCATGCCTTGCTTCCTTAAGAACGATTTCTAAACCTTCACGTAGCTTTGGTGTGTTAACAATAAACTCAAATTTCAGTCACTTCTGTTCAGTAAATGGACGTTGGACCTGTTTCTACACATGTTGAATGTTAAGGTTGCTTTCACATTGGTTAACGTCAGATTGAATCGTTCTTTGTGTGATTTTCTGTCAGGTGCTGTGCACTTTTGTGAATGCAACATCTTCATCCTGTAACAAAAGGTTCCGTTTGTTCCATTATCGGTTCTAGATACTGCATTCACACTTATGAGATGGGGTTACATATAATATCTTTCTCTCAGGTACTGATTTGATTGTCTTGGCTCTTCAGTAATGATTCACAGAGGGAGGCTTTCTTAGAACTTCGGGGGCTTATAAATCACTCATTTAGTGCGGATGTCCCTGCACTGTAACAGACATAATTTCCACAGCATGTGTATATGGGACACTTTCCTCCGTGACTCTGCTGTGTGTGCTGGTGTAAAGGTTAATGAGTGTGTAAAGAGATGACAACATTCCACAAGAATTTACTAAAGCTTAGCTTTGTAGCCTAAACACTGACCTCCAGTCCTTGACTTTATGTCCTCTTATACTTCTAATTTAAATGCTATTTACTTTTTTAATTTTGAGGTTGGTATTGGTTCATTTTGGTTTTTGCTCTGCAGTTTCCCTTCTTTTTTCCCTTGAATGTCTCACATGAGTAAATGGAGACCCGTGTCTCAGATTTTCTCCTCAGAAATGACACCAGTAATCTCACACGCGTCTTTAGAGATTCAGAAGTGATCTGAATAAAGTCACACTGTGCTGACAAAGATATCAGTATGAACATTTCTCATTGAATTCTTCTTAAACCAAATTTGCTATCTACTTTACTTTCATAGTCTTACTATATGCCAACAATTGTTTCATTTTATTTCTCCTAATACGGGGAAACATCTGAGGCCAAGTTAATAAATGTAACAGAAAAACGCCTACAGTGTCATTCAACCTCTAAACGGTACAATTTTCCTCTGGGCTAGCACCTTATATTCTCCTAATAATCTCTTTCTCACTCTCGTTTTCTCTCTATTTCTTCCTGTCTTGCTGAACAGATCTAAGTGACCAGCTCTTGGAGGTGGTAGGTTTGGAGGGAGCCATTGAGATGGGTCAGATCTACACGGGTCTCAAGAGTGCCGGCCGGCGCCTTGCCCAGTGTTCCAGTGTCACCATCAGGTCAGCAGCTTTTGCCTGTACAAACACACACACACACACATTGAACAAGAGGTCAGTTTTTGTTTAACTCATGGATAAACACTCTGACTTCCTGTATCTAGTGCTGTGAAACGTCTCTCACTTAGTGAAGGACTCTCTCTCTCAGCCACTGCGGCCAATAAATCAGACCTTTGACCCTTGCCAACAGCTCTAGTGTTTAAAGAAGCTCTTACTGTTGAATAATGATGTTTGTAGCGTGTTCTGACTTATGCTAATGAACTGATGGAGGTGCCACTTCACATGTTTGTGTTGCTCTGGCTGTCTCGCTCCATTAAACCCTCATAATGACCTTAATAGCTCGGCATTGAATTGAAGTGAAGAGGTTATTCAAAGGTCTCACTGTTGTTCCATCATCTGTACATAGAACAAGCTGTCTACTGCCTAATACTTTCCAAAACATGCATTAATAGAGCATTCAACATCGTTGTTCTCCCATACTGTGTTGTTTTAACTCACAGAGGCCCTGCTGAAAAGACTAAACTAACTTTTTGCAAGCATGTGTGTTTATGAGTACTCAATATGTGTGTGTGTGTGTGTGTGTGTGTGTGTGTGTGAGTCTGTTAGTTTAAAGAGTAAGGGGCCTGGCTGGGAACCGGGCTGTGGGAACAAAGGATGCAGTGTTTAGAGCTGTCCAGCAACAGTGTTGTAGAGGAGCCTCGTGCCAGCGGTCCGCCTGGTCATGGCCTGACCCCTGACGGCTCTCTTTGTGTCTCTCTGCCCACAGGACGTCCCGGCTGCTGCCCATGCAGATTGATGGAGAACCGTGGATGCAGCCTCCATGCACGGTCAGCTTGTGTGATTTTGCTTTTTATTTGCAATGGATATTTATATTTGAACAGAAGCAAAGACTCTGAAGGCCACGCTGTGACGCCAGGAGAAGCAGTCATGGCAGCAGGGTTTCAAATGATGCGAAATAAAGAGTGTTATAACAGTCATATGTCCGGGTGTAGACACTGCTGACACATTTTAAAGAGCAGTGTCTGGATTGCAATGGTGGAATGATGCTGTTTGGTTAAGTTATAGTAAACTGTGGTTGTTTGTCAGACCGTGCACCCAGAACCAGCCTGCAAATTTGCATAAAATAATTTGCATAATTTCATTTGTAAAATGGGAGCTAAATGGCACTTTAAGCGAGTGCAGTACATTCTTTTTAAATCCGCCTCCTAAAAGATAACAGAGCCATGGCCTAGTGGTTAGTGTGCATGTTCTGACACATTGAGCCATGGTGCTTATGTGGGCAATATGAGTTCAAATTTTCCCCACTCATTTCCCCAATTATGTCCCTATTTATAATAGGGCCAATAGACTAAATTGAATATATATATATATATATATATATAGACTCAGCTCTCTCTGCTACTAAAGGTTCACAATTTCACATTTGATATATAAAGTCAAGTCTGACACACCCCAAGCACAATGATAGGTTTAAATTTCTCCACAGCAGAAAGCCGCCTCCTCCAGTCTGCTGCAGCTCCCCTCTTTGTACATTCAGCTGTCCCAGCAAGCAGACTGCGAATTAAAACGTGTCACGTCACACCCTGCCATTGACTGATTATGTCATTAAGAGAGGGGAATAAACATGCAGGTTTCCATCTGCACATAGCTCCAGCACAATGCTTTCTGCTATATATACATCTGTATGAGCGCAAGCAGGGCTCTATAAAAAGTACATCGACGCGCTTCTAGTGCTCTCTAATTTGCCCAACTGCGCAGAGGGGAATATTAGATGTCATTTCAGTTTCAAGGTCAGCTCAGTTTTGTCCCTGTTAATCTGCACATGTGCGACTTCTGTCAGCTCGTTTGCTGGATGTGATGGAGAGAAAAGTGGGTCCTTAAGCACCGAGTAATTAACAACCAGAAGGATTTAGCCAACTGTTCAGATTTGGTTTCTTCACTCAGCTCATCTACATTCAGCATAGCGTTCAGCATGGTAAACTCAACTCACAATTGATTCTCACAGAGCTGGATATTTAAATGTTGTTTAGCTAGTGGTGCAGTCCTCCAATAAGCATAAAACTAAAAAAAAAAAACACGAAAATGTCGTATAACATAATCATAAACTTTAAGTTACACTGAACATTTTTAGTGATACTTTCCAATATTGAGTGAAGTATAGTTTATTTATATCATTGACGCTCACTTTGTCCACCATTTTGAATTTTCGTTGCTTTTCATAATGTATTTTGAAATTACTTTATCCTTAAAGTATACATGTAATGCTGCCTTAGACTTTGGCCAATTAGGTATCTTAGGAGACCTCATAAGGAAGTTGTCTACCTTCCAGAACAGTCTAAACATCTCACCAGCATCGCATTGGGTTTTGAAACATACAGTAATCTTAGCTTCTTTCCTGTCACTCTTGCAGATACGGATCACACATAAGAACCAGGTCCCCATGCTGCTGGGCCCACCACAGAAAACGCCATTCTTCTTCTTTAAGAAGCGCAACAGAAGTCGGGACTAGATATGAGACTCCACCAATCAGCCACCCTTCTACAATCATACAAAACACATCTCCACCTTCCTCAACTTCTGCTTTATCTTTAGGTTGGTGGGGATCCAAAGGGGAAAGGCTCTGTGCGGATACTTTGGAACACTTTGTGAAATTTCACGGACAAAAATAAAAACACACTGTAATGGACCACTTATGAGCAATGGACTCAATTACCAAGCCTGATCTTCACTGGTCCAACTGGGTGTCATAACCATTTCCTGTGTATTATCATCAAGGAAGTCACAGGCCCCGAGACCTATAAGCTATGACACGATTCCAACCAAATTCCCTCCCTGCCAGTAGGCCACTGCCCTGGGAGCACACTGTGTCCTCTTGCTCCTCTTAAGAAGGCTTATCAGAAGATACTGCCAATTTCCAAGAGAAGAAGAGAGCGAGATGATGGAGCGAGAATAAGAGATTGCGTATGAAGACGAGAGGAACAAGAACTATGGTGACTGGGAGGGTATTCCAGAAAAGGTCACTAAGTGGTTATAGTACATTAAAAGTTGGATAGTTAGCAGAAAAGCAGAGGGAAAAACCCCAGCATGATATTGTTCCTACAATGAGGTTTGGTAGTGTACATTTAGACGTCACTGGACCTTAGTTTAGCCTAGAAGGACCACAGAACAAACTTTCCACTTGAAGGAGCTGCACTGAATTATAGATCAGTGCATGTAAACACTCCTTCCAGAGCCTCTCCAAGGCCCAACAACAAGCCACCACTAAACGAAACAGCAAACTCATCTATTATGAAGATGTCCATGGGGGTCTGCTGATGGGGATAGGTCAGAGTAAAGATCCAACTTTGTAGCTTTTGTAGTTTGCTTTAGACATTTTTGGTGTTTGCACTCAGGCCTCAGAACAGACTAGAGCAATACAATTGACTAGATATTTTTGTAATCCCATAATGCCCTCCACATTAGCAGTGATAGATGCTCAGTTACCCTATTTCCACCGAAACGATTCTGGTGCTCAGAACCGGCCCATATTTCCACTGACCTGAGCCGGTGTAGCTGTGTCATTACATAACCAAAACCAAACACGCCACACCAGGAGACTTAATTACTAATTAAATCAGCATTATCAGCATCTTTATGACATCATAAACTGCTTGGATTAGTTATTATGAATACATTTCATAACGTGATATTTCTAAATAAGAGCAATTTACTCTAGACAGACACTGGTGAAATAACATCTGTTATTTCCTTTGTAGATAGCTTTGTTGATTGCAAAGAGAAAAATCTATTTTTTTTGCATTAGTCACTGTTATTGTTGTCATTTTCCCGCCCCGGTTCGTGGATGTTATTGGTTCCTGGTTCAAGGCCAGAAGGTTTTATGGGCCACTGAGCAGAACCACATTCCCAGTGAGGGAAATGCCTGCAATGTATCGGCATCAGAACCCTGTCGTTGGAAATGGGGCAAGTGTGGAGAATGAACCCAAGCTCGTATAAAATAATGAATTAATTTGAGAGAGCTTTTTCATTTGAGAGTTAGTGTACTGAAGACAATTTAGTACCAATTGCCATTTGATAGCAATGTAGCAGTTTCTTATTTAAAAAACAGAGTATCACAATATGCTTACAGTTATGTTCCCTCCTAAAATGTGCGATTTAATAATTGAATGAAATCCAAATCGTGTAAAATATGGTGCCATTAAGTTTTAAATGCTTTCTGTATGATTTTCACCGAAATATTTTTCACCGAAATATTTGTTTCTCACCCAACATGTTTAAAGTAAAAAAGCTATATATTCTTTTTTACCAATTTGGAAAATATATTTGCAAAGAGCTAATAATAATATAAAGGAAAATGTGATTTGACATGATTACCTGTTATTGGAGACCGGTCTGAGAAACCGAGTCCTTGCGCTGTGGCTTGGAGCACCTCCATCCTCGGGGGTCTGTAATGGATCCAGCACTGGTATCAACACTGAATTCTGTGGTCCTGCTCTCTCACAACAAGCTACTGCAGTGGGGTTTGATTTACTGCTGCATGGCCAGAGCCTAAATTTAACTTCCTATTTCTGGGAGTGTCTATCTTGTGAAACACTATTCCTAACTGCAGCATGAAAACATCAGCTTGCAATTTCAGGTCGGCATTCAAACGGGTGTTAAAGTGGAGAATACAAAGAATAAAGTTTCCGAACGGTCCCTGATCCAAAATATGTTTTATGGAGGAACATAACACAAGTTAGAAGTGAGCTTTATCATTTTATAAACTTTTTAGAAAAGACCTATAAAGAGTATTTCATTCTCCAATTAAAGATGCCCACTATGTATCAGTGTTTGTATATTCCAACAATCTTGTATGCATATTTAAATGTTTAAAGTTATAGAAGAAGTTATATAGTTTCAGGGTTGTAAATAGCAGTATAAATAATTGACTGTAGCCATGAGGCAAATAACCCCTATTATAGATCAACACCCAGTGATGATCATATGCATTTGCAATGTGCTGTTGGGTGTGAAGACAAAGCTATTGCCCGCACAAAGGTCTTTGTTGGAACTGTATATATTTCATCGATACAAAACTAGGATCAGATTTAGCTTGTCAGGGTAATATTGAAGCTCACGTGTAGGGTTTTGAAACTGATCTCAGTTCAGCTCTGGGAAAATTGCGGTCTCTAAGGGGCTTGCAGAGCACCGAGCTCTTACCAGAGTTAGCAGATTAAACGTCCCTTTAAAGAACACTGAACCGCAGGAGCTACACCAGTGTCCTAAAAATGTGAATCTCTCCGTATGACCACAGAAAAGTCAGTTTATCATGAAAGTTAATGGTGGATTTTGTTAACAGAGCCCCATTGTTTCTGTGGTCATTGGACAGATGGCTTATCCTGTGTGACAGTCTGGTGTTTAAAGAACGGCGGTTTGGTTATGAGTGCATGTTTACAACTACTTTTCATTTTACAGTTTTAGAATAACAGTCATGTATATAGATATTGTTTATATTTTATCTAAAGTTTAACCACCGCATGCCTGCTGAAACAAAGACAACAAAGACGCCTGCCTGAAGTGAGACCACGCTGATCGTTGCTACATTATTAGGTTCATTTAAATATTTTTTTACCCATAAGCCCCTTGTATCTATCTGTTTTTGAATGATCTGTTAGTAGCATGTTCATTGTAAACGTACCTCTGTGGCTGTTCTTTGTTGTTTTGTAGGCAGAGGTTTGACACCGATACTGTATGCTGATCAATAGACAACCGAGGAATGTAATTAGCGTTTTATTTACAGGAAATGTCATGTCTAAATCTTCTCATTGTCACCTTTTATGTTATTTCTGTCAAAATAAATAACTGATAGCCTTAACTTATAAATACAAACTAGCATTTTGCCCGGAGCCAAGTATGACTCTTGCAATACAAGCCCGTGGAAGATCAACCAAACGAAGGAACATCTGTTTTGCTGTGTTGCAATAATTCATTGCTATTAATGTCGTCATACTGACAAAACTGAGGCGATTCAGACCCAAATGACAGAGCAGTGTCCGTGACATCACAGATTACCTAGATGTTTTGTACACGTTGTCATTTGTGGACTGGCCAACTTTTATCTGATATTATTTTTGCTGTGCCCAGATCTTTTTCAGCCTTTCTGAAGCTGTGATTATTGCATCTGCCAGTCACTGTCTCTCATAAAAATGATTTTATCTGTAAAAATCATGCTGCCTCTAAGGAAAGATTTTTTTTAAGGATGGTGAGCTTTATTAATGCCAAAATCACATGTCAAAATCCTAGCCTCAAATTGATGTTAACTTAAAGCTCAAGTGTGTGACATTCGCACCACTACAAATTGCAATGGGATAGTTTTTGTTTTCAAACAGGTTCCTTGAACACGTTGCCCATCTTCCTTTAGCCAGACAAACAGATAGTCCCGCCCAAAAATTGGTTAAGCCAATGTGACTGTGCCAGACTGGTCGGGATGCTCAAACAAAGTAATATTTTAATAGTGCCACAAAGCCACTAAAACTACAATTGGCTTATTTATGCTTGTTTCCGCATATTAAGATGGAACAGGAGAACGGTATTCAAGAACACACTTCATCTTTAATCTTTAGCTAAACACCACGTCGCCCTCCAACACTAAGACATCCAATAAAACAGATGCCCTCTCTCTGCTGATGTCTTACCTGGCTCCTAGAGACAGCATGACTTATATCAGTGTAGTGCTATTCTTAGCCGGGACAGATGAACAGTATGGAGCAGCACCGATACGTATCAGCCCTGAATGTGACGATCTACATGTGTGTATAACTCACTGTCTTATTCCTGCCTTAGGGTTACTGTGGTTTGTAGCAGTCCATCGGTGTGGTAAACAGCAAAGGTCAAGGACAGAGTTGGATTCTTGTAGACTGAGACTGGGTCAAAGGGCAAGACTAAATGATGCCCTTAACAGACCCACTTAGCCTCTGTTACTCTGCTTCTAGTTAGCTGTTGGCATCCATGTTGATGGACCAAGACGTTTATTGAATAAAAGGTGATACTAAAGCTCTGTGTCTGGTGTCGGTCATTGAGTGGGTCGAATGAGATGCTTATTCACGTGCAGCAAAGGCGCCTACAGTATGCTGACATCATCCTTTACATATAGAGATTGAATATCAGTAAGTCACATAATTTAGTGCTCCTGGGTTGATTATATGAGGTTCTCTGGGAAAATACTGTGAGCTTTTGGTGCCTTGCTGACGATTAACAAAGAATCCAGTCTACATGTCAGCATAGTGTTCCTTCACTAGATTCACAATTTCACACTTGTCTTCATCTCTCAAACAACACCTCCCATAATGATTGCACCTGTGCTAGTCTCAGCCTCTGATGGCATGCCAACAGTCTGTTCACTGGCTGTCTGATGCATATTTCATACAAAGTAAAAAGAACTTTATAGGTCTAGCAAGCTCTAATCTGATTGGCTGATTTTTTGCAACTTCTGGTGGTAAAGGCACACAAGGTTGTATTTAATTAGCCTGTCAGGGAACATACCCCAAGGTACCAGCTTAATACCCCAAGGAATTTTTGGAAAGTAAACAATGATATTTTATCTCAGTGTCAGAAAAATCCAATATTATCTTTAAATTATATTAAAAGTTTTGTTTAGTGCACTCAGTTAACTAATAAAACCATATACTGTGCTGTACTATTGTCTGATTTATGTCTATTAAATAGTCTATAACTACTTTTGGACAGGTAGGAATTCTAATCACAGAGTTGATATGCTTTTTTGCACTCTGAAGGCTTTTTAGATGAAATAGTCTTCGTTTTTTTACTTTCATAGTATTATACAGTGCAATACCGGGCCAGATAATTCACACTGCTAAAATATCAAATCTTAAAAGTGGGACAATGACATCCAAATATGCATAGATAATTTGGGTGTGGTCGCTTTGATTTTGCCAATAAGATGCATTTCTGGACCAGAATTTTTACGTTGGTCCTGGAACAAAAAAAGTACTAATCTAACCCATACCCCTAACCCTAACCATAACTTACCCTTAAAATCAAAAGGAAATAATAGGTCAATATGAATGGTATACAAGACCCTCGCCCAAACCTAAACCTAATCCTACAATCTGATTGGCTGATCGAAATGTTCCAGAATAAACAATGGAATCTTACTTAGTAAAATCATGGTTACCTTTGGGTGTAACGTTAACATACAACACAGATTTGCTTTAACTATTTATCAGACAGATGCACTGTGAGGCTGTGTGATGTTGTGTTTGTGTCAAGCAGCCTTTTGCTTCTGTGCTTGTAAATACAGCCGTGTAAGAAAAACGATGCTGTTACACAAGAAGCTGTGCAGTCGGCCAAAACCTACGTGTGTTGTGTGTGCAGAGATAATGAGACAGGAATTATCTCCACATGAACTATTAATAGTCATCAAGTCACATCTTGTCTCTCTTTGGGAGAGCACCAGTGGCCTGAGGCTGCATTAGCCCTCATTCCACATTCATGTGTATGGAGAAGATCTTATAGCGTGCATTTATTCAACACAAGTCGATCATAAATGATTGCATACAGAATCATACAATTTTAAGGTTAGGCTTTCCTTTGTGCTACATGCGATTAGACCATCAGCAGAGGAGTAGCAATCGGTTTGGACTTGCTGTCATGCTGTTACCTTTGTCTGTCACTGCTCGTTTAACTCTTATGTCGTGTGCGGTACATCTTCTTCCATGAAAAGGCTGGATTAGCCCACTTTTCCAAAGAAGGGCAAGCTGCCAGAACTGTCACACTGACCCAGTCATGGCCACAAATAAGCCCTCCTAAGGAACAGAGAAACAATCAAGCATATCACCAATGGAGATCACTTTAAAATGTAACATATCAGGAGATGTGTGCTGCTGTGCGATGATGCAGTGGTGCCTCTGTCAACACTCTGAATTTAGGAAACAGAATGGAAATATAAGATGCTCTCTGCCACCCCCATCTTACCTCCCACCACATCTACGACGGTTCAGTGAAAGGTGCTATAAAAGGAGACCCTGACAGCTCGATAAAGCCGAAATGCCCAGATTTATCAGCATCAAGTACTGAAGCACAGACAGCGAGAATGGTAACTGCATACTACATATCTCTTTCATACTAGCACTGTGTTTCTGTGAAAGTGGGCTCTGCTTAAAAGCTAGAGAGATTTTAAGGATTATCCTTCTCACACTTGATGCAGGATTTCTCTCTCTTTTCTTAGAAGCTGATTTGTTAAATATAGTTTCTAGGACATCTGGCCCCGACCACAATTATTGAATGTTAATCTATGTCACTCACAATTTATGTCACTCACAATCTAATGTCACTTACACTACAGTCTAAAAATTACAATACTGCTTTGTAATTTTACTGCAAATAACAGCATTAAAAAATTGTTTTGGGTATTTTATAAATTTCTTTAACTGACTATGCATAGCTATTATTTAATGTTTTAGTACAGAAAGGGACAATAAAGTCTTTACATGTTCACTCTGTGTAGTTTGCAAAACGCAGATATTAAATAATCGTGCGATTGGTGCATTATTATATTTTGTAGGTTTTGTTTTTAAGACTAGTCTATTTCTGAGGTGTCTGTATTGTTTTTGATCTTGTTTCAAAGTTGTGCTCAAACTTCGGCGTGCCTTGCTGGCAGTTCTTCTCTGTCTCTGGCCCTTTAAAAACCTGTGAAAACGTCCGATCAAAATCTTGAATGTGAATGAAACTCAGCCATTCATAAAAATAGCACAGGCGCAGCTCTGATTGGTCGCCGAGCGCTTAATACATAGGCTATGCTATTCTCACAGACCATTGGTTTAACGATTTGAATGACATTCACTAGGAGCCAATGGGGCTTCAGAATCAAATGCCTCTCGAGCCCAAGGGAAAACCGAGCAGTCCATTTTCAAAAGCTCATTCAAGTTTAGTGTGTCGGAGAGAGCGCATCTGCTGATCAGTATAAGAGAACGGCAATCATCCTTTTGGGATTAAAATCTAAAGCGGTGTTTTTTCAGTCCATTCCGAAAGTGCACGTCCACTGTAGGGTGAGTTAACCTTCATTGCTCAAATATTTACCTGACGATCGCTGAGATTTTTTGCATGAATAGGTTGTTTTCTCATGCGGCGTAAGTTTATCATGGGCTTGCAACTGCAAATACAGCTATCTCGCCTTAGGGAAAGCGAACGCCATTTTCTCTAAGAGAGGGCTTATACAGTTTGGCAACCATTTTAATGCATGAAGTTTTCCGATTATTTAATTGCTTTGTTGCAATGGTTACTGGAGATGGGCATTAGGGCGCACTAACTTGACATTTATAGGTGAGGTCAGTGCAACCTGAACAGTGTTTGGTTTTATGAATGGAGGTCTCTCTTTGCCCCTCACGGATCGAGTTTCACTTCATTGAGAAAAACAAGAGGCCGTCAGGGGGCTCA
>JAZGTI010017495.1:683-12168 GCA_036877585.1 Botia kubotai | reverse complement strand
GGACTTCCATTTTGAGGTACGACACCGAGCCGGGGCGGCCAACGCCAACGCCGACGGCCTATCCCGGTTTTGGACAGCTTATGCGGGTCTGTCAGAGCCCCCACCCACCCCTCGTCTCTCCCTTGTTCTCCCCTGCCATCCCGAGGACCAGGCTGACGCTTAGGGAGGGGGAATGTGACGAGTCTCTCCGGGCTGATCAGCGTCGCCCTGGCAACCGAGGCGTCGCACCTGCGCCAGCTCGTCACCGGCGGACCGGCCACAGCTGGACCGCATCACCACGTGGCAATATAACGAAAAAAAGCTAATGACTGTTTTTCTGTCCCCACCCGCAGAGAGCATTGAGTGACCGATCCGCCGCCTGAACGAGCGCATACGGACGCCCACTGTCACCGCATGGAGGGACACAAGAGACACGGGATTGCACACAGGGCACGGAGGTTTGCTCAGGGCGCGGAGGTTCACCAGCCCCACCAGCCTCACCAGCCGCACCGGCTGCCACACACCCGCACCACACGTTTGTTCACCTATTAAACCCACCCTCCGGGGTCTTTATTCACAGCCTACTTTGTTGCGTGATTCTTCACCCGTGACAATACATATATATATATATATACATAATGTTATCATAATCCTGTTTTTTGTGTTAACAACTCTTGCTGTATTTGAATGGTCTTGAAATGGTATTACAAACTCTACAGATTTAAGATTTTGTGTTTGTGTCAGGCAGATAAACATTGGTGTTTAAATTAAAACAATGCTAAACAAATCTTTATTTATAATTTATTCAAAATTAAACAGTCTTTACAACATTTTACAGATTTGTCTTCAGGTATACTATAAAAGTAAACACTTAAAAAAAATTAAAGATTGTGTACAAGTTTTTCTGGTTTTAATTTGTAAAAGTTTTAGATATAGTCTGTTTAAAACTAAACATTACCACACACACACACTATAAACATTTCACACCTACTTGCTTACAAAGCTCTTGAAAGAAAGAAAAAAGGAAGGGAGGGTGGGGATGAGTTTCATATGGCAAAATTATTTCAAATTATTTATTTGTTTGATTGACAATTTCACAAATGGTATATGTTACCACTACTGATAACTCTCTCCAGACAATTCTTATGCATAGTCCACCTAAAACGTTGAGATTAAATCTTGCTGCTTGGACAAAAAATGTATTTAGTAAAAATGTTGTTCATTGACCAGTTCAGCATTGAACGCTATCATTCCTTAGCACCTGATTGAAAAGCCGAGCCTGCTGGGTGTGGACACCTCTCTGCAACTGGATTCTGGCTTTCCTGACTGGAAGACCTCAGTTAGTCCAGATCGGGAACAGCATTTCCAACACAACGACACTGAGCACTGGGGCCCCTTAGGGCTGTGTGTCTCGTAAACTGCTGTCACAGGCACATGGAGAAGAACCCAGTCATAGACAGTGATTCACACCAACACTTATTTAAATGAATAGAAAGCAAAAACCCACAAGGGGGTGAACAGGCAACAAAAGCAAAATGGGAAATCAATAAGACAAGAGGACAAGACCGGACAGGAACAAAACATGAGACAAGACAACATAATATTTAACAAAATTGGTAACAAAACAGGCAAAATCAAAGAAAGTAAATACACAGGATTACTGCACAAAACGGTTAAACAAGACACTGGGGAAGCAGTATGTACAAAAGAGGATGAAGTAGGGCCTGGAGAGCTGGGAGTCCGAGTGGTCGTGGTCGACCACGGCTTAAGCCGGCCACCAGGAGGACCATCTGAAACAGGCCACGGACCAACGCGCCACGACCTTGGGACAGATGGAGGGAAACCCGGCATGCCGGCCGGAGGGAAACCCAGAGGCACTGGAGCAGACCTTGAAGAGGTGGGTGCCGCTATGAGAAAAAGAACCTGAAGAGGCGGGCACCGCTTCTGCGGGAACAGACACTCCCGAGTCAGAAATGGGAAGCGCCACCACCGGAATCATCAGGCAGACCTTCAGGGCCTGCCTACACCGCAGTCACCATCGAATCCGACAAAGGAGGAAGAACCGCCTTTCCCTTCCCCCTCCTCCTCCTCCTGGAGCCCTTGCTATGCAGGGTAATCTCCAGGAGGATCTGTGGACAGCAGCACCAGATCCAATGGCTCCCTCGCACGCCCAACTGGTTCAAGCATGGACCTCACTGAGTCTACCACAGACCCAATGGTGTCCAATGGGAGCCTATTCCTCCCCAAGCTGGGGTCCCGAGAGCCCCTCCAGAGACTGATTGCATCGATTCGGGAGTCTGATTGAGAGATTCCAGCTCAGGACTCTGGGGAGACATGTGGAGAACCCCCAGTGGATTGCCACAACCACAGCTGCTGGTGAAGGATCTCCATCTCCTAGAATGGAAGTTAAACCAACCACTCCCTCTCTAGAAAGGGAGGGAGTTGGTTGAGGCCCGCCACAAAATAGCTGTTGACCAGAGTTTCCGATAACCATACCTCAGTCTGGTCGACAGCTAGGGTGTTTTCATAGAGTGTCTGCTCTGCTTGAGGAAGAAGGGGCAGCCTGATTCACACCAAAACACTTATTATTTAAATACAGAAAGCAAAAACCTACAAGGGGGCGAACAGGGAATGAAATAAAAATGGGAAATCAATATAGACTATAAATGAACTTAGGTCGGTTGTATAACAGGAATTAATGCAAAAGGTACAAACTGGAAACATGGCAAAATCAATAAAAAACAGTACAAAAACATATGAACATTAATGACGTTTAACACGCGACGACGACTAGAAAACACGATGTGCACCAACTACAACGACACAGAACGAATCAACAATAAGCACGAGTGACATTGACAAGATCAAACCAACGAGGAGCATAAACAACACCGATGGGGTAAACCACAGATGACAAACCAACACAGGACAGCAGACACAAGGGCATTAAATATAACAGCAAACAATGATAAACACGTGCGCAAAATCAAACAAACGAGGAAATAAGGGGGGCGGGGTCAAGATGCGAGACCAGAGAGCACATGGCAGATGTAAACAAAGCTGAAGCCATGTGCCTCCACATAGAATGGACACCCAGAGTGCGAGTCTCGACTCCCGAAACCAAGACAAGACGAGTCGGAATCTAGCCTCACGCTCTGACACAGACCACAAGGAATGTCAGGATCCTGGCAAAAATGATCTCCAGACTTGACAGGAAGCCAGGACCCTGACAACTGCTGTTCAATCTGATTGTAAATCTACCAATCCTCTTGGCATTCACCAGTGGAGAACCTTACCTGGTCCCTCAACACCACTTCCATCACAAAGAAAGCCCAGCAGCACCTCTACTTCTGCCAAGTCAATGTATTTGACTGACAGCATTATTTAGTTCGTCTTAAAGATAACATCTTATGGGATAGGGGTATAAGGGATTTGCAATAGTACCATGAAATACAAACAACACAATTAAATACATAAAATATATACATTGTGTAATCTTCAGGTTTTTTTTAATGAACAAGAATGGAAGAGAATTGAAGACAAATGAATAACAAAACAGAAGTCTTTTGGACTGTAAGTATATCATTTTGCTAGAAGCAGTATTAACAGTGCAGTGTTGCTGGGCTAAATCTTAACTGGGCTAATATGGTCATACTTCAGAGTTCTTGTGAGAACTCTGGCTGCTGCTGTAACAGCAAGTCAAACTCAATACACAGATGTTAGTCAAACCAAACAGGCGGATTTATTGAACAGATGAATGAATGGAACTGGAGCCCGGTAAGTACTGGTACTTAAGTCCTTTAACAAACAGATGAAGACTGACAGATGTGATCTCTTTTACCAGGTTTGGATGATCATGGAGTGACTGATGAAATTCCAGGACCTAATTTCTGATGCAGGTGTGCATGGTAAGAACTCGGGTGACTGTGAGTGTTTATTGGTGGAAGAGCCTGGTGTTTCTGTGACAGCTGCATTCTGAACCAGTTGGAGTTTATGTATTAATCCTGCAGGGCAGCCACCAAGTAGGGTATTGTAATAATCAAGTCTAGCTCATGCTAAGTAAAGCTATAACAAAAATAAGAATGAAGAAATAAAAAAGCAACAGACAATATTAAGACAAGCAAGTGGGGAGACAAGAGGTAAACATGGACATGTTGAAATACAAAACCAAACCAAAACATGCTCATAAAGATCAGAGAAAAACTGACCATTTGAAACACAGTGACAGACACAAAGGATGTGGCAGATGTGGCAGGTCACAAACACACCCACTGAACAGCTGCCCTGCACAAGATTCTGAGTCCAGAAAGTGTAAGAAAAAGGACACTTTGCTGCAGTTTTTAAAACAAAAAAAGAATGTTGCTGTGAAGGGCGAAAGGACCCTTTTCAAATTAGACACAGGAGCTGCAGTGACAGTCATACCAGAAAGCATTTACCTCAAGAAGTCGTGTCCTCAACCCTGCAACAAAGAAATTGTGTGGACCAAGCAACACTCCAATAAATGTAAGTGGGAAGTTTGAGGGCTCATTACAGTACTTGAGTAAGACTATAAATCACCCAGTGTTTGTGATACCAAGACTGGTTTCTCCACTACTGGGATTATAAGAGGGCCATAAGAGGACTGGTTAAAAAGGAAGTCTGTTCTTCTACGGTGTTAGCACAGTACTGTCCAGATCGACAGACAGGAGTGTCAGCTGATGTTTCTTTTTTGGATTAGGGGGTGTATTATCGCAGCTGCAGCCTTTGGGAGAGTGGAGGCCCATAGCTATTATATCAAGAAGCATGACAACAGCAGAGAGACGGTATGCACAAATCGAGAAGGAGGCTCTTGCTATCACCTGGGCCTGTGAAAGCTTTTAAACCTACTAAAACCTACATTTTGTGATCAGAAACGATCACAACCCATTGGTTAGCTTATTAGGTTCACAATCACTTGATGACCTGCCCCCACGCAAGCAAAAATTAGCAGACAGCTAAGCTCTCATATTCGCACAGGATGGAATGGTAAAAAGAGCATTCCACCACACCGGACAGAAGTTACATCAGGGATATCAGGGCATCCCTAAATGCTTGGCAAGAGCACAACAGGCTGTGTGGTGGCCAAGCATTACACAAAGCAAATTAAAGACAAAGTGAGTAGTTGTGCAACATATGTCAAAAACAGCCACAGTGCTCCAGAGCCATTGCTGGCCACTCCTTTACCTTCAAGACCTTGGCAGAGGGTTGCTGCAGATCTTTTCCGGTGGAACAAGGGCAACTACATGCTTGTGATAGATTACTATTCACCCTAAATAGAGGTTGCCTTGCTCACTTCTACAACTACAACAACTGTCATGGAAAGACTTAAAGCAATATTCGCACACAACAGAGTTCCAGAGGTTCTAGTCACAGATAATGGACCACAGTTTGCAAGCATCAGAATTTGCAGACTTTGCTAAAGACTATGACTTTTATTGTGTGACCAGTAGCCCCCGCTACCCTCAAAATAATGGGGCAGTATGAACTCAGAGCTTATAGAGCCACTCCTCTGGCCTCTGGAGCTTCACCAGCACAACTCCTGATAGGACAAAATATTAGAACCACCCTTCCAGTAAGTCCATCCACACTTAAACCAGCCTGGCCAGACCATAACACCTTCAAGAGAAAAGTCAGAGTCAAAGGAGAAACAGGCCAACTGGTACAACAAACACTACAGAACACAGACAAAGCCACCTCTACAAACAGGACAAACAGTCTGGATAAGAACACATCTCACTCGGGCAGAGTCATTGGCCCTGCTTACACACCATGATCCTACAATGTGGACGGGCCAACCGGCAGCCTTAGAAGACATCGTTCTTATCTAAGAGTAATCCCGTTAAACACAATAAGCACAAAAGACGGTGTTAGAAGCAGACCCGAAATTAGACCACCTCCAAGACTGAATCTGTAGTGTTTTGTAGGGATTTATTTGGTAGGATATATTCAGTGTTTATCTTCCTTTCTTGTTCTAATAATAATAATGAGGAAATACTTGTTTGTTTTGCTAGCATTTGAAATCACTCACTTCAATACTATTCACTTTATGTGGCCCCACCCACTTTTCATTCGTTTGCGATTGGTGTTATGACTTTTGCGATTGGTGTTTACTTTATTACTTTCGATTAATTACAACATTAAATTACATGTTGCTGCTAAATATTGCAAGCACATCAATTATACAAATTCTGAAACAAATATTACATAATAACATTTTACTGTTGGAAGCGCTACCGTGTTTCTCTGGTTCAGTGTGAGGTTGCAGCAGTTATGCACATGGTGCCTGCTGCTCTACAAGGACATAAATGCTTTTTACAAGTTGGAATCTCATAGTTACAGTAATTATGACATGGCATGAACACAGCTTGTGCTATACAAACAAAGCTAATGTATCTGTAAATTGGCGAGTACACTTTGTTTTAATTTACTCTGCGTTCATGCTGTACCGTATTTTAACAATGTGGTGTTCTATTCATTCACGTTTTTGGACTGGGGATTATCTGTTTCTATAGCAACAGTCAACAGCAAAATGAATCTTGTAGAAAGAATGCTGTAGGCAGCCATAAAATCTATAATTACAACACTAAATTACATTTTTATATTACTGCTAAATATTGCATAACACAGAAAAGGCAACAAAAAAATCTGCCATTTTGAATTTTACGGAAAACCTACATTTTCAGACTCCTCCTAGGTTGTTTTTCTAATTTGCACGACATTTGGTATGTGGCCTCTATAACACCCATGACAAAAAGCTGTCAAAAGCTTTTTGATACACCCAACCATTCTGAAATAATGCACAAACGAATTGACGAAGATTATGCAAAAATATATGTGAGGCTGTATCTTTACAACAATTTGGTGTATTGTTGTATATTTAATCACAGACATGATCTGGGGGTACACATAAATAATCTCAGTTTTGATATACTTTGTCTAATTGAAACTTGGCTTAAGCCAGATGACTACATTGGTCTTAATGAATCTGCCCCACCAGGTTACTGCTATAAGCACAAGCCCCGTCTGTCTGGTCGTGCAAGTGGGGTGCAAGT
The DNA here is from genome assembly GCA_036877585.1 of Botia kubotai. Classification (NCBI taxonomy): domain Eukaryota; kingdom Metazoa; phylum Chordata; class Actinopteri; order Cypriniformes; family Botiidae; genus Botia; species Botia kubotai. The sequence goes on along the minus strand of JAZGTI010017495.1, from coordinate 5,119 downwards.
ATTTATAGAGACTTTCTAAAGGTTTCTTTAGTCTGAGAAACCTTTAGAAACTCTCTATAAATATAAAATTTTAAATTTTGCTGATTACCTACAAGACCCTGAATGGTTTAGCTCCTTAATACCCTGAAAATTCTGGCCAACTGTTAGTACCCAGAATTTCAAAAACAAGTGCTGGTGATAGATCCTTCTTGTATTTGGCACCCAAACTTTGGAATAGTCTTTTCAGTGTTGTCCGGGAGGCAGTTTATGTCAGTTTAAATCTAGATTAAAGACCCACCTCTTTAATGTAGCCTACACATAGTCCTATGGATTTATTACTCAAATCCCTCAAGGGATTATTAGGCTGCATTAATTAGGTAAACCGGGGACACTTCCTACAAGTACAGCTGTACTGGCTCTACACTAAATTTGTCTGTCTTTCATTCCCCAAGGTCCTGTGGTCAGCTGGATCCAAACTCTAAGACCAGATGGTGGGGGACTGGATGGAACGACCCCTGAGACAGATCATCAGGATTTGATAGACTTCCATAGTAAACCTACCGTTATATACATGCCTGTTATATACTGTAACTATACTGTATTTTTGTCACTTTTGGGTTTTACGTTAATCGTCAGCACCTGTGTTTCTGTGATTTCTATGTGTATTTCAGTTCCGGGTTTTGTTAGGTTAGTCGTGGGTTATTGTTTGGAGTTTGTCAGTTTGTCTAAGTCACCGCCCTGGCATCTCAGGTCTGCTCCGCCCTGGCTCCGCCGGTCTGCTTCGCCATGGTGTTTCCCCCCGTCGATTCCCCTTGGTCATCGACGGCGGGTGTACGGCATGAGGACACGCCTTCGGGGAGGGGAGCGTTATGTAACGAAGCCGGGCTCCCGCGGTGGGCGAGGAGACCGGACTTTTATTATGACGTTATGTGTCTCGTGTTTTATGTCACTTCCGGGTTTTTCATTAATCGTCATCACCTGTGTTTTCATGATTTCTATGTGTATTTAAGTTCCGGGTTTTGTATGTGTATTTGTGGGTTATTGTTTGGTGGTTTTGGAGTTTCTAGTTATCATTCGAGGTTAGTCATTCAGTGTATTCATTCGTGTCTTGTCTGATCTTGGATTTACGCCTGTGTATTGGATTACGTTATTTGGATTGCGCTTTGGATACCTCTGCCCCGGTTTTTGTGCTATATGTTCATCGTCGTGGTTTGTTTTCTGTTTTCACTGCTGTTGCATCTGTTGTCATATTATTATCTTTACGGTTAGTGTTTGTGTTTATTTTGTGTTCATTATTTAATTAAATATAATTTTTTGTCAAGTTTCATGTACCTGTCATTACTTTACACAAACACAACTGTTCCCGTCGTAACATATACATGCCTGTTATATACATGCCTACTTTTAGCTTAGTTAGTTTCTATATTTTGTTACCTGCTTAGTCACAACAGTGTGATGTTATGGCTGCATTTAGTAACATTATGCTTCACCATTTCTGTTGGCACAATTTCTCAGTGCCCAACATGTTATCAAATATAATTAGAACCATCATTTTTTTATCAATAAATAACTATAAATCATTATAATCAACAGTTAAAAATTGCAGCTTTATTGTACCAGAGGAGAACTGGCCCTCACGGTTTAGCCTGGCTTCTCCCAAGGTTTTGGGAAGTGCTTCAAAACAATTGGGTGTAACACAGCGAAACTTACTTTACAGATATGTAAAATATGTCTGTGTAAAGCTTAAAACATCTGCTATTAAATGAGCTACCACATCGCACAGTATAGCGCCTACCCCGGTGTTAGAGGCATTGACTTCCACAATGAAAGGGCGTTCAGGGTCCGGATGTCATAGAATGGGTACAGAGGTAAATCTTTAGTTCGTTGAAGGCGTGTTGAGCTTCAGAGGACCAGAGCAGCTTCTGAGATGCAACTGTACTGAAGCCTCTAATGAATCGCCAATAGAAAGTTCTTTTACCATTCTTGGTTCTGGCTAATCAGCAACTACCTTTACTTTTCCTTCATCCATAGCGACCTCCTCTTGGCTGATGACATATCCTAAGAAGGAGATTCGGGTAGAATGAGTTGGACGGCCAAATTAAACCCTTGGCTAGTTCCTGCTCAGTGTATAACTTTATGGCCTCAAACTCAGGTTGGGATATTGGAAAAATTCCCCCCCTGGAAGGAGTTGCTCCAGGGATTAGATCTATAGCGCAGTCAATGGAGTAATGGGGAGGTAGCTGAGATGCTTTTTTCTTTTACTGAATGCCTCCCTCAGGCCAGTGTACTTGGGTGGCAAATTTGTGTTCAGGATTTGAATCTCCTTCTTGGTAGCAGAGGGCTTGAGTTTGGGGATAACTGGTACTAGGCAATGGCTATGACAAGCTGAATCCCAGTAAATAATTTGTTCTTCCTTTCAAGAAATGGTGGGGTTATGTGAGCGTAGCCAGGGTAATCCGAGAATGATGGTGCGGGAATGACGTAGAACTGTATGTCCTCGGAGTGGAGGGCTCCTATTTGTAATCTGAGAACCTCAGTCATATGGTGAATTCTTCCTTCACCAAGGGGCCGCCCGTCTAACGCCTCCACTGCCAAGGAGAAATTAAGAGGTAAGCATGAGATCATTCTGGTTAGCGAACTCAGATGATATGAAATTACCTGCTGCTCCAGAGTCTATCAATGCTGAAGTAGTTACAGTTCGGCTAGGAGTGGAAATCAACACAGGTAATTTCATACTGAATGAAGGTGAGATAGGACTTGTTGTAACACTCACCGGGAGCCGGATGGTCGTGGGTCATGTAGGGCAGTAATCTTTCTATGACAAGGCTGGCCGCAGTATAGACTAAGGCGATATTGCACACGGCTTTCTCATTCCTCTGGGGTGAAGTGAGTATATCCTAATTGCATTGGTTCTGAGGAGACGGCAGTTTCAAGCATATGCTGGGGAACAGGAGGCGTTGGATGACGAGAGTGGATCAGAGTGTCTATTTGGATGGTGAGGTCGATATATTCACTCATGTTTCTGCCCTAATCCCGGCAGGCCAGTTCTGACTTGGAGCTCCTGCTTTAAGTTCTTTGCGGAAAAAGAGCTTCAATGTGTCCCCCACCCACTCCATTTGTGCAGTGAGGGTACGAAAAGTGAGGACATACTCAGCTGTGGTTTGTCTTCCTTGAGAGAAACTAGTTGCTCACCAGGAGAGATCCCTTCTGCTGGGTGTTCAAAGACCTCTCGGAACTGCTGGAAGAACACTTGAAATGTGGGGAAAATGGAATGATCCATCCTTCAAACTGAAGTTGCCCACTCCAAAACTATTCGACTGGATTCAGTGGGATAAAGCGAGGGCTGTTGATTGACAAAAAGAGCATTGAAACAAAAATCCTTTACAATTAGAGGGATTACCATCAAACTTATTGGGAATGGCGAGGCGAGGGCTGATTAAGGATGGTGGAGTGGATGCAGGGTTGAAGGGTGTGGATGATGAGATTGTTGTCACTTCAGAAGCCCTGGGGCATACTCCATGTAGAGCCATGACTAATTACTCAGTAAGGATAGTCAGCCGATTCAGTTGATGCTGGTGCATCGCGAGTTGCAAGGCTTGTACAGATAGCTCAGTTGACAACTGCATGATTGCTGCTGGGTCGTTGGGTGGCAAAGTCTTCTGTAGCGAAGAGTCAGTGGCACTAGGATGTATATGCAGCATTTATTAATTGTAGTCAAAGAGTTGCAAACAGGAATAGAGAGGACAAGGCAAGGCAAAAACAAGAAACAGGCAATGGTCGAGGCAGGCAGATAACAATCACAAAATACAACAAACAATCTAAGGTGGGGGCAGGCAGCAAACAGGCAAAGAACAATAAACAATCCAGAGTCAAAAACAGTACTAACCAGAATCGAGGGGAAAATGTTCTAATATGATAGCCGGGGCAAATCAAGACTTTGCGAAGGGTCTATGACCGGAACTGACTTAAATAGCACATGTTATTGGGGAAAAGGTGTAATACAGAAAGTGATCAGTCCTAGGTATGAGGTATTCTGGGAAACTGAGTTCAATGGTAAAAGACTAATATTCTGGTGAGGGTTCCCTCTGGTGGTGCGGAGGAGGCGGAGCAGGAGCCTCCATCGTAACGTCTAAACTCCTTTGGAGTCACACAAAATATTCATAGAACTACTCATCACTTTAATCACACACTAGATATAATTATATTACATAGACTGGACCCTATAGATATATAGGGGTTGGACAATGAACCTGAAACGCCTGGTTTTAGACCACAATAATTCAATAATATGGTGTAGGGCCTCCTTTTGCGGCCAATACAGCATCAATTCATCTTGGGAATGACAGATACAAGTCCTGTAGAGTGGCCAGAGGGATTTTGAGCCATTCTTCTTGCAGAATAGTGGCCAGGTCACTACGTGATGCTGGTGGAGGAAAACGTTTCCTGACTCGCTCCTC
>JAZGTI010017494.1:0-12168 GCA_036877585.1 Botia kubotai | reverse complement strand
CTGTGTCTGTGTGTGTCTGTGTCTGTGTGTGTCTGTGTGTGTGTCTGTGTCTGTGTGTGTGTGTGTCTGTGTGTGTGTGTGTCTGTGTGTGTCTGTGTCTGTGTCTGTGTGTGTGTGTGTGTGTCTGTGTGTGTGTGTCTGGGTGGGGGGGAGGAACTCCCTGCTGTCGGCCGCGTCTGTCTTTGTTTGTATTTTTGGTTCGGCCCGTGTTTGCCTCTGGGAATGTAATGAGCAATTCAGAACACAGCCAAGCATTCTGCCCGGCGATACATGCCAGAGTAACGCTGGGAGCATCGCCAGAAAACCAAGCCACTGCTAATACGGAATCCAGACGACGACAACAGGGTGCTATTGGCCAAAAGCGCCATGTGTTTTCACAAGGGCTGCCAGTCTGCTGCACAACTGCCTCATATTCTGTAATCAAGCTTTTGGGAGAAAGGAACAACATGTCCAGGTCCCATCACACCCCAAAATCAAAAGAAATAGGAAATCACATACTTCTTAAACTGTATGGTCCTAATAATAGTCTCATATATACATTAAGTACAATTTAAATACATGTGTATATATACATGTATTTAAATTGTACTTAAAGGCATATTCATTATATAATTATTACATAACTTATACATTTTACACTCTGTTTCAAACCCATCATGTAATAATTAAGAGTTTTGTGGCCCCGTGTAGTTTTGTGGTCAAAATAGTTGTTTAAATTTTTGTTTTTTTTCCCCGCAAATTTGTTTTATTTTAAAAGGAAATGTTAACCCTGAAAAGAAACATGCTCATCAAAAAGATCTTAACGGTTCTAAAATAGTTCACAAATTTGCGGAACATTTCATTTTTGTCCCATTTGATTTTCATTTGAAATGTGGGCATGCTATCATGAGCTTCATCCTTCAACATGATATTGGTCCCACGTGTGCACAAAATTCAAGTGTCTTATAAAATCGTCTTGTGGGCAGCAGTAAAGCTCAGTGTTAAAGCGCCGCACGGCGTGTTCCTTGACTGCGCTTCTTTTGTGCCGCGCTGTCTACAGAAAACATCCAACAAGGAAGCGAATCTCTTAATCACGGTCTCGGAGCACCATGAGTGGTGTCACATCGGCCTAAATGAAGACACACTGCGTAATATTTACAGAGCAGTTTGATGCTCTCGGGGCAGCGCTGAGAGGAATTGCTCGGTGAAAGTAATCATTATGAAAGAGTCCCTATTTCTGGCCTTTTTGTTTTCAGTGTCATGATGGAATGAGTCAGCGCTGATGTCATAATGACTCTGTCTCTGAACTTCCTGCAAAATTTGACTCGCTAGCAGAGGCGCCTTCAGGGAAGGTAAACACGGCTGAGGTGCAGGCCTGCATTTATACGGAGCTGAAGCGGAAGTCTGGTCAGAGGGACCCGTTTTACACATTGTCACAAATAAATAAAAGCTGTTTAGATGGAAAGGCAGATATGGGGAATGGAAAGCGTTGAACGGGAAAACTCTGAAATGAGAACGTACATTTGTAAAGGTTGTTTTTGGTTAGCCAGGAAAGTTTTCTTCAGAACGTCTTGGTAACATTTGTTTTTGGTTCCCAAAAAATAACATTATGGTTAAGAGAATGTTCTTTCTCTGGGCTATGAGCAGACCAGTAAATTACCAAAGCCCACGGACAAATCCATAAAAAAAAACAGCGCTGTGAAATTTTTCCATGCGTAAGTCAATAAGCAACACATTTGTTTGCTTGTTGGAGCCCAGCGGTGAGGTAAATGAGATAGCAGGTTGTGAAAAAGGGGCTAAGCAATTTCCTTCCACTCGGTCCTTCATAATACGCAAGCATGGCTGAGCCATCTCCCAATGTTTACTTACGGAATGATGGGATGATACAAAGCTGCAGAGCGCGCCAAAAGCAATCAGACGGAACAATTGCCGTGGAAGAGTGTAATATCAGCTTATAAAGAATGATACACTACAGCAGGCCCCAAGAATAGCAACGGGTGTATTGTTCTCCATAAACTCATATCAACATGGGCTTTGGGCACTAGCCTCCTAAAATCCCACAGACACACAGAGGTTTAACACAGTACTTTTGGGAAAATGAGATATTCCAAAGCCAATTTCTATTCAGGAGGGAAAAACGGCGGGCCTGCCCGTTCACGCTAGCGCACATATTAATGGAAAAAGCGTTCAGTGTCCTTTGAAACGGCAAGTAAAAGAAATCGATCCGCTCTGTGTTTTTATGCCATTTTCCCATATTTAATGATACCGTCGATATACAAGTTAAACAGAACGGAGAGGCGATTCTTGCACAGCCTACCCACAATGCAACGTTAAGATCCTATAATGCGAACAGAATTTAAAAACCTACATATGAGTCACTCGTATTCGGCGTACACCGGTTTAATTGACTCACACATCGCGCTTGCAGACAAAACACAAGACAACACCGTCGTAAACATTCTCGCTGAAAGCTTTGTTGCGCCCGCCGTACAATCGCATGTGTTTTTCTGCAGCTTTATGCAGATGGAAGGGGCAGCGCGGAGTCTAATGCGGCTATTTACGTGGACTGGAGAGGCCACACAATAGCCTCCCACGCTGTATGCAGATTGAGACAGTGAAGAGCCTGCCGTGGGTGTTTTTAATGGCATGAACATGCTCTGAAGATATCGTTTGAGAGGCGCATATCATTCGTCATTATTTGTGCGATTTTCCGAACCGTTGTTATTGTACAGACTTAGAGGACGTTAAAACCCCTATGGCCCACTAGAAAATCAACAGTCACAAAAATAACCAGGGCTATTTGTAAAGCCTCTCTCTCCAGCTTACGCAGTTTGTTTGATTTTCTTGTTTCATTTACCTTCGCCTCTTGTGCTCGTCTCTCCGTCCTGCTGAGAGAATCCAGCCCACGGCACTTACATAAGGCGGCCACTGCAGTCTGGACGTTGCGATTTATAAACACACTGTGACAGAAAAAAAATACAAAGCAAATAACACAATGAGTTATTTTTGCGATTTCAAGGCCATCAGTCAGGGTGCGCATTACTGCGTGGGCTGGGAGTAGGGTTATACCCCCCCCCAAAATGAGGTCTGAACAAACTAATGAACAAAAGTTTTCGGGGTCAGAAAATACATACAGGCCACGTTCATAAGCATAACATCTAGATTACAAGTTACTTTGAATATCAAATAACTTGTAATGTAACTTGTAAAGGAAATCACGTTCATGCGGTAACCATGGCAACTATCCGCCAGTCAAGTGTTTCCTGTATTTTCAAAATGTTGTATACAAATTACATAATATACATTCCACAAGTAAATTACATTAATATTATAGCATTAATTCACAATGTTAAGTTTATAATTATTAATCATTTGAATTGTCGGGTCACATTTGCAGAGAAATGTCAGTTTGGCTTCATTTGACTTCAGCGTACGTAAAAAAAAACAAAAAAAAGTACGTGCAACCTGCAAGTTTATGTCACAAACAGAGATGGCGACAGAGAGGCAAAAGGTACAGATTGCAGCTTTAACGTTTTAATGTCTTTAGGAAAGTTGGGCTGGGCTATTAAACACACTTGAGACATACCTCAAAAGATTAGCCCAAAATTACAGATAAAACATTTTAGAAAATTTAAGACCCCATTAAATTCGCTTTATAATTTACACACTGCCTTTAACATACGAGTATGAACCGTTGTGTTGATAAATATTATTAATTAAAAATGATAAGAAAGCTACAAAGCAACAAAGCTAGATTCCTTATTTGAATGCAAATCAAATTGTTCCAATCTTGAAAGAAAAAATTGTGCATACTTACCCACGGGGAGGGAAGAGTCCAGAGTGGCTTCAAACCAGAAGTTCCTGTTCATCAAGGAAACGTTACCGGGAGCTGTAATTGGTTTCTAAAACAAATTTAAACTTGGCATCCACAAGGGATAAAGATACTCTTAATTAAGGAATGTGGAAACTAAAAAAAAAGTCAAAATGTGTTGGACTTATGTAAGACGCTTAGGGAGGTCCCAACGTTTAAATTCATTTGTCAAAACGTTTCCAGCATGCTAGAAATTGGACTGAGGAGAAATATGGTCCCTTTACACACGACCTGCTGGAGAGTCTATTTAAACTGAATACTGTATTAGGGATCTGGTACTAAAAAGAACGACCTTATCTGAAATAGGTTTTTTCCCTATTTAACCTTAACTAGTACATCATGAGTAGGTTTCCCAGTTCAATTATTGAACTTATCAACTTGGTTATGAAACTGACGTTGCTTGTTTAAGCAATTTTATGCTCTAATAAAGTGAGAGGAAGATACTGAGCTAACCCAGTCACTGCTGCTCACTGCTTAATCTCCAAAAAGTGGCCCAAAGTGAAGCCAACTGACTGCAGCCGTCTGCGCAGTTACTGTGAAATGTTGCCTGAGGCACAAGTTGCAGTTTCCTCTCAAATTCGACAGATTTTGATGACTAAATATGTTCTACAAAGAAACATGCAATTATTCCTTGTCTGAAAAAGTCAAAATGTTCCATGCAATAGTTGTAGTGAGTTATATTCTTTGTTTAATCCTGTTTGAGATTTCCTATTTACAATACTCGGCTGTATTGGTGTACTGACTAATTAACCAGCACTAGAAAATAAATCTTTAGTATACACAACAGACTGTACCACACATAAGACAACCAATTCATCCATGTCAATCTAATGAAAACCGTTTAGAAAACAACCGTTTAGAAAGACTAGTTAACGGTGCCAGGGGTCGTATGCTTTTGGCATACACTAATAACAAACACAAACTAGCAAGAACATGCTGTTTTATAAGGGAGCGTAGCATTTATTCCATTACAGACCACATCTGGTGAATGGACGCTGATTTAGGGCGACAGCTCTGAGCTAGTTTGACTAACAAGTCTTACAAATGATTGATAGCTCTGATTATGACAACAAAAGCAGCACGGGGACGAGGAGGAAATTAATTATTGATTGAGAAGAATTTTGAAATGGACAGAACCGAGGCGACAAATGCCACACAAGAAAACAAACATACAGTTGATGATTCTGAGTCTTTTTAGTGAGAGCAGAAATGGTTCAAATTGCAATACAATAAAGCAATAAACACCAAGAGGCCGTTATAATAATCATACCTTGAAGCGTAAGGTGCAACACGAAAGTACAGAACGCAAATCTCTCTTAACAGTGCTAAAATCACCATAATGTACAGACCTAAGCATAAAACATCAACAGCAATGTGTGTCACTTACGGTTAATAATTATCAATAATAACGAGTGTCACTGTATTAATACAGAATGTTTAATCACAGGTGTGCGTTTACGGACATTATACCACAGCTTTGAATACGGATTACGATATAAAACAGAAACTATTTTGCTGAAAAACATTCAACCAGTCCATCTAAACAACAGTATAAAGGACCAAATGTAGGCCAATCCACCCAACTGCAACAAAGACCCTTTTTCCCGTCAGTAAACATCCTCAGTGTAGCGTCTTTGTTCAACAGAAGAGGCCTTTCATGTAGTACGGTAGCAATGACAGCCTTTTTAATTAATGCTTCAGTCAGCCTCCCCTGCATACTAAGAATTCTGGCACTGTGCCTTCTCTCTCTCTCTCCCTCTCCCTCTCTCTCGCTCTCCCCGCTCAAACGTATCGATTGAACAATTTGCGGCAGAATTGCGCCGTATCCTCCATGGTTCCCACACAAAGTAATTACCTCTGGGATGCAAAAGGGGGGAAAAAAAACCTGCTGAGAGTTACTGTGTATAACCGTAGCATGACATTATCATCAAGCCACGGGGGACCGGCGTGACCGCGCGGATTAAAAATAAAGAATTTGACGACTATGACATCACAATGCAGCGTTCTGAACCTTCAGGCTATACAGTAAATGGCGCTCGCTCGCAGCAGCAGCCTAAAAGCCTTTCGGCTACAAATCTTGGAGGGATAGGTACACAAGACACATTTGATGTGATAAAATAACCACGTGTATAAATTCAGCACAGCTACTTTTGATTAAGTACCAGCCCAACAACTGCCTAGGCCCAACAATTAATTGAATTAACTTGGCAGTCTTAAAAAAAACGTACTTAGCCTTTCATTGTGTAAATTATTTGGTTTCTAAATATTCATCATGTCAACAGGGATGGGAAGCAAAACACACACAATTTCTTCCAATTGTATATTGAATTTGCTCCACAGCCTGATGGCACCAAAAACCTTTATTGGCATTAGTTGCATGTAGCATCGTTTCTCGTCATTGAAAACTTTGAGACTTTTAAAACCAGAACAGATGGGTAACAGAACAGCGATTTACTCTGAGGTCGCTGTGTCTTGTGGGGAAACGCTCATAGTGACGTGTTAAAGCTAAATACAGTATTAGGTTACAAGAAAGGAGAGTACAAGGTAATCTAGCTGTTAATAGCATACGGGTCGGATAATGTGCTCTCGTACAGTCCTACAGCCATTGTCATTCAAGGAAGGTGACGATGAACCAGCTGAGGGATGCATTTTTGCATGCCAAAACTGCAGCGAGGCATTCGTAAGCTCTGCCTGAGGTTACCCCGAGGACAAGGAGTAAATCGAAGGCATAAAAACGGCCAGACTATAACCATAAAAATCATAGCAACAGCCTCTACCCAACACGTTTGACACGCTTGAGCATAGCTCAAGGTAATGGTGTGTGAATCTAGACTAGGGCAATGCACCCTGATGTAAAGACGTTCTTGGGACCCATCAGCGATGCATCAGCTTCCAAGTCACACATAGACGTCGCTTTCAAAGCAGCTTCTACATTAAAGAAAAAAAAAAAAAAAAAAAAAGGGGAAAATAAAGAACAGGAAGTGGGGATACGGGGCGCTCCTGGTGCAAACTATTTCAGTCACACTAAAAACGCAGCTCTCCCAAGACTCAACTGTTTCGCCTTAAAGGCTGACAGCCAGGAAATCCCAGCAGACCATAGATCTGATGTATACTTGGAAGGTTTCTCCCCAACCCCATCTGCCAGAATACCATATTTCAGAGCCTCCAAGAAAAATCATATCCAAAAAAATAAATAAAACCCCAGCTAGAGCAACAAACAAGAACGGTTTTGAAGGTTGGCCTAAATTGCTCCATTCCTTCACATGGGCACGTGAGCACTTTGCATCGCCTTAAAACAAAACATTCTTGTCTCATTTGAGAACATCTCCTTAATCTCAAGACAAACAACTGGAAAACAAATTCTTGGAGGCACAAAAGAGCATTAGGGGTTCTTGGCAATAACCCAAACCTTTAAAGGAGGAGCTAAGCTCACCTTCAGCTCAAGCTCGGAGGCTTATGGTAGTGTAGTGATCATGCCTGCAGGAGCGAGATCTCATGACCTTATCAGACTCCAAGGGTTGTAAATTAGTTATTGCTGCAAGCACATTTAGGCATCATTTCCCCCCATCCATCCCCACTGATATGAGTTTTATAAATGGTTGCGGAGTCTAAACAAAAGTTAAAAAAGTCATTATAGATTCATAAAAGCTGCCGGGGTAAGCGCAAAACAATTTTGTTCCTGAAAGAGCAATTTCACGAATTCAAACTTGATTTGAAAATCTTAATTTATTCACATACAAGCTTCCATAACAGTAATTTTATACGAAACGTCTCAAAATCGAATTACAAAGTTATAGACCGTCAAATTCCAAGTGAACAGCTGCCATCTACTGGACAAATTGTGCACAGACGCTTCAAATAAACCAAACTCGTTTGTACTACAAACCTTTATTTGGTAGTTCAATATTAGGACATACAAAATATTAACTGAAGACAACAAGCAAACTGGGAAGCACGGGGACCAAAAATCTGCCAGAGAAAGAACGCCACAGAATAAAACCCACACATTCTGTGACGTCACACTCCTTATTAGCATATCAGTTTAGCGCACACTGCCATCATTTGGCCTCTGGAGAAACTACCTGAAACGGAAACATTTATGAATTCAGATTAACCGTCAAAGATGCAATTCAGATTAACAGTAGGTGACCGTACCGTTTCCACATCTTTGATCACTATGACACCCTTATCCATTTCCAAATCACTCTCGGTGTCATTGTGTGACCGATATTCCTCACTGTCGGTCTCAGCCGCACTGGGCTGTAGGACACAAACATTTGGGCCAAAACGTTACCCTTATATGAACGAAACCATTTCTGCATTTTAAACCGACATGGAGCACTCATCACCATGCATTTTTTATTTGAAGACACCGACTTGTATATTGTACTACTGTATCGCATTTTAATAATAAATATGAAAAACACGACATCGAAGTACTGCTGTATACGCTTCAGAAAAACTGAAGCTCCATAATCGACATGCCTCACGCAATGACTTTTGATGGAAAGGTGTTAGGTGGAACAAACCTCGTAGTCTGGATCAGCGGTTTGATCTTCCTCAGCCAGCTCCTGAGTAAGCGCCTCCACCCACGACTGCTGCTCTGCCTCCTCTTCCTCATACAGGTCATCCTGTTTCCTCTTACTGCCTTTGCCACAGGGCTTCGTGGGTGAACAGCGCACCTCTACAAATAGAAGCTGCATCATAAACGACCTTCTGGATGCAATGCAACACGGTTCAATCACATTTGGAATAGAATTTAAATCGAGTTTTAGAAGCACACCTGGGGACACGGCACAGCCAATGCTGGTGCAGACGGGATAACCCAGAGCGCTCTGGATGCGCCGGGGCAGGATGGCCAACAGCATGCGCGTGGCCCTGCGGAGACGCTTTCTGACCGTCCTGCACTGCCTTTCTTTAGGGGAACCTTCTCTCTCTTCAGCTGGTGGAGAGACGGCCTTCACTGGTGCGGAAAACCCAAAGAGCCACCACAAGCCCCGTAGAGTCCTCATCTGAAAGAGACAACATGAGCAGAAGATCATCTCACTCAAAGTTCTTCTGTCAAGAAAGTAAATCTACACTAGTTACAGCAGGTCAGCTGGTGACAGCTTAATCGACCAGCTTATTGTAAGATACCACCAAAAAACTAGTTTTAGGGCGTTTTTTTGCGTTCACTCACCCAGCATGACTAAACTGGTAACAAAACAACAACAACAACAATAATAATGATTCGAAACGATGTTTAATAAAAACATCGGCACATCTTTCAATTTCAACTAGTTCAAACTGGTCTAAAACGATACAAAAATGTTTTTAAACGGGTTAATATTTCAAGGAGATTTAAAATTACAATTCGCCATCTAACAAGTAAACAGACGGATAACTGACGTACTCGACTAATCGCTGCAACAATTAGTGTACTCACAGTAAATCTGACTGGCCAAAACTGTGAAATCCGACAGAGGATGGATGAAATAACGCCTCTCTTCGCCACAGCTTCCTTCTGTCGAGAAAAACAAATCTTTAAAAGACGAACAAACCTCCGAGCATGCTCGACTACAACGACCTGTATTGTCTCACTGAATATAAACGATCGGGAAGAACTTGCCTCCTGGCCCTCAGTCTTCTCAGACTCAACGGTGTAGTTGCATTGGTCAGTCATCTCGACACGCAGTCAGCGTTAATGCATTGACTGAATTTAACAGCGTCTCTGTCAATTTACGTACTGCGCGTGCAATCAGCGCTACCTGAGTTAATTAAAACAGGTGAGTTTCTCCAGCCCGCAGCAGTTCACGTGCGTGCGTGCGTGCGTCATGACGTCGACTGTGCCCTCAATGGAATACTGGCGTACTGCATACTGCACATCATACTATAGTGCGTATTATTACTATAGTGCGTAGTATAGTGCGTATTATTTGAGGTATGGGAAACAGTACACAATATTCAGCGAAAACTGGTGTACATTGAAATTATTTGGGTTAAAAATCCAGTTTGAAGTCTGTCCCAAACACAGGTATTATTGTTTTTACTTTTGGTGTAAATAGTTTCAAGGTGTGTAGTACTTTCGTATTGTTTATTTAGTTATGCTAATATATATCAAAGTACCGTGATTTAACATCCGAATCATCACTCACTTTCCATGTTACCACCACAGTACATTTTTGTTAGGGTAATGTCCTGTTTCAATAATAATTTCAAGCGGTATTATTGTATTGTCATTTTAACTATATTTTAAATAGTAATTAACCCTAATAAGAATAATAAGAATAACTATATTCTAAATATGAAGTCGTGCAGATTCATTTTTGAATTATCCACAGGATTATTTTTATCTAATGTAATATATAGCATGATAATAGATATAAATTATAAATGATGAAATGAAACAGATTATGTGGCAGCAATGGCGTTTGGATGTTTTATAATGTTTAAAAAAGCTGAGAGAAAACAGCATACAATGTAACATCACAATATGGTTTCCTATTAAAATGAATATAATATAAAGGGTGCAGGAATCGTTCCGAATCAGTTTCTTTTTCTGGACGTAATATGATCAGCAATGCTGGCTAATAAGTGTTGTTCTATTAGTAATTATTATACTAATATGGCATTTTGAAGCAAACTATGGTTACCAGGGTACATTTCTTTAAGGGTTGCGTCTCTGTCATTTACGTCAGTCAAGCAGGAGAGCGGTCAGATAGGAAAGACCCCGGGAAACCCACATTTGGGCATGTGTCCACGCACGACTCTGTCGTCACATTTACGCACATACAAATCAGTAAGAAGGACTGGAGAAAACGGACTATAAATTAGATCTGGGTTGTGCTTTCAGACACAACTTTCCACAAGCGGGTGATAACAGCACGTTATTATTACATATAAACAGTAACAGAGTACAGAATGGCAGCACTGCATAAGAACGCGGCGGTGACGCGCACCATCAGCGCTGGAAACTGCACGGGAACGAGCACCGAGAGCGCGCCGGAAACCACGGGATTGCCGTTCGCACGCAGGCACAGCTCTGCGGGCATACGCGCGCTCATGTGGGCCACCGCCAGCGCGGGTTCCTTCGGGAGTTCACTGGGGTCAGAGACTCGCGGGAGTAAAAGCATACGGAGCAACGTCGTGACACCCGACAGCATCCCTCAGTTCACCATCCCCAAACTTGCCCTGGAGGACACTTACAGATCCAGATCGAACGAGAAAGACCGACAGTCTCAGGAAGGAGAGGGCTGGGGGAGCTTTGATGACATTTTAGAGCCGTACCATCCTCACCTGATGTCCTCCTCTCTTTCTTCATCACTATCATCAACATCATCTTCAGGGTTCGGCTTATCTCCAAGTCCTGGAAGGAAAGTTCTTGGAGATCATGTCAGCCTCAAACGGGCGCCCACTTTGAGTGATTGCGGCTTGACCGAGGCTGAACATTGCTCTGACCCCGCGAGCAGAGCAGCCCTCTCCCTACCTCACCTCCCCAAAGTGACCACCCCGTACGGCTTCGTAACTCTGAGCAGGAGCCCACAAATGGCCAGCGAAGAGGCGCTCCTCTTCCAGAGCGCTCATAGACGGTCACCTGAGGAGATCAGCTTGTACCGACACCCAAGGCTGGAAATGAAACGAAGCATGCCCGTTAGAACATCGTCCATCCAAATACAGACCCCACCACATTCTCCTGCTAGTCAGCGGTTCTGTAGAAGCCAAAGCGTTACCGAAGCTGAGATCCAGAGACAACTACCGCCCAAGAAGGAGCCTCGCGCCGCTCCAGCTAGCCAATCACCAGCCAGCAAAAGCAAGAGGAGCCTTTGGGGCGTTTTGCGCAAACATCTTAGAAACCAGAAAGAAACTGTTTCCATTTCAATCTGATTCTTCAGGTGAACATATCTGGAGTTGTATTGCTCAATAATATGACAGTCAAGACCATTCTTGTGAAATGTGACAAAAACAGTGAAATGTTTTTCATAAGCATATTTCATGTGCTTTCTTTTGTAAAAAAAATAATAAAAAAGTTTTGATGCTGGATGATGTTGTTCAGCTCACTGGGTGTGAGAACTTTCTCATGTACAATCTTTTTCGTGTTCAAACATGAATAATTATAGATGTCATCCATAACTTTACAAAGAATAAATAAAGTATTTTTGAACATACAAACGCATTATACACCTCCGCTCTCTAACATACACGCATCGCAACATGTGATGGGGCATGCATGTCGCATTTAAAAACACAGGGATGTCGTTGCATTGCAAATCAAAATATTAAAACAAGTGACATTTATCATTGAGATAGATATCACAAGAACACATTTAAAGCAAAACATT